>JABUQX010010768.1:0-5000 GCA_015478945.1 Trachelipus rathkii
TATAATATATATATATATATATATATAGTATATATATATATATATATATATTAGGATCATGTGTGTTATCTGCCTTCACTCCATATACCTGTCAACTGCATGAATTCGATCGCATTTCATAAAATTGAAGTAAAAAATGCGTAAAATCAAACTGAAACCCATGGTAATAAAGCAGCTTCGCACTTTTAAAAATATTGAAAAAAAGTTTTTTTATCACATTAAAAAATAATAGTCTAAATACCTTTACTTAGGTATATATCATGTAATTTATTTTTATATTTATAATTTATTTCACTTTGGCATTGTTAAACAAAAACATGCCACCTGTCACCAAGACCAGCTTCGTACACTTTATTCGATTACGATAGATTTTAAAAAAAATTGACTGAGTAACATGGAGGCAGATAACCACAATGAGGCATATATATATATATATAATATATATATATAATATATATTATATATATTATATATATTATATATATATATATATATATATATATATATATATATATATATATATATATATATGGACAAACTGAAGATGTCGTCTGACCGAAAAAATTGGCTATGTTCCCAAAACGATATATTCCAAAATATTCATTATATGTATATCGACTGTACCTATTATAAATCCTCATTCGAATACTTTATTATGATCGGCAATTTCTTTCATTAGTGTTTAAGAACTTGTTGTGATAGGGAATGTCAGTGCAATGAATTTTAAATAAGAATATTTATAAATTATTTGAATTTAAAAACAACTACAATGTAATTTAAAAGTTTTACGGCAATATTAAAATAGCTTGACAAGAAATTAAATGCCAAAATGAACATAAGTACTAAATTTTTTGAAATTTAAGACGTAAGAACTGTGATTTCAATAATTTAAGTTAAAAATTTCTCCTTATATATATATATATATTATATATATATCTATATATATATTTATATTATATATATACTATATATATATATATACCTATATATATATATAATATATCTTATTATACATATAGGTGATGTTTAAAACATTTTTCTAGGTCAAATATAAAAAGATTCCTAAAGATGACAGATTTGAACATTTCTGGGAAGGTATATCAGAATTATCCATAAGTCGTGGAGTTCGATTATATTAACTTAAATATTAATTAATTTTATCCGAAATGTGCATCTAGGTTAGGTCTACGTTTACGGCAACGACAATCATCTAGGTTTCAGGTCTGGTTTTTGGGCAACAAACATCAATTAGATTTAGGTGCTAGTTTTGGCGGCAACGAACGAATCAGTTCTAGATAGGTCGTACTGTAGCTTTTTAAGTCTAGGTTAGGATAAAGTGTTGTTAGTAGACACAGATTTAATATTAATATATATATATAATTATATACTATTATATATATATATATAATATATATATAGTATATATATATATCACTCACTGGTCCCTTGGTGTCATTTAAGACTTATTAAACTAACCTGAAGGAGCTGCCTCTCAAGCTGTCTGCCGCATAATAATATCTCAGCAACCATAATGATGAAGTATAATATCGATAAGAGTGATCAATTTATGGAGTGATGCTAGATGAATGTATCAGAAATATAATATAAAGAGTCAGTAAGACGATGAGTTCCTCTCTTAGATAATATATTAATTAATCTATTGGATTCGGTAATATCTATATTAATATATATCATGGGTCATACCACCTTATTAATGTTCTTGGTAGAATTTTTTGATACCATATTTTGTGTATCATTAAGAAACTATTGGCTTTTCCTACTAATAGTCATAGGGTACTTAGTGTTTATTAGGTTTTTGTCAACAACATATCAGTCTTTCCAGATAAGGATTTATTGTCCGTTTGTTGATAGACTCTTTGTAAGGGCTAGATATGTGAATATAAATATCTTAAAACTTTGATGATCTTGGGTTGCATTATCTGAGATATGGGTAGTGTAATCTAGGGAATTGTAATGAGATAATATTAACGTGGAAAGGTAAATTCATTTAATGAGAGTTATTTCTCCTCATTAATAATAGGGGCTAATGATGTTTCCAAATCTCTTTAATGCCTTAAAACTGGCTTTCAAGGATGTAGACATCATGTAGAATTTGGGATATGACACTACTTTTGGTTCAATAGAGCTCATAAAGAGGGATGATCATGAATACTATATAGATATACATTGTAGTACTAGTTTTACTATAGTCTGTTTAGGAGATACGAAATATTACTTTGATTTATCAATTTTATAATCTATAACGACTGATATTATTCTAAATAAGTAGTTTATATCTTCTAGAGGGGTGTTTTTAGGATGATAATTATACTGATGATATTTATGAGTACGGACTAATTACTGAGGAGATTAAGTACATTCACTCTATTATAGTAGCATTCAGTGATTATATCTTAATACCGATAGAATAGGAATCATATATAATGTATAATTATAATTAAATTAAGTAGATTATTTACTGATCATGTAGTTGTTTTGCTCTTATTTCGATTCTAAATATATAATATTTAATTACGATTATGTAAAATTACAATGATAAGAGTTTGTTTTTTTTGGTATAGAGGTAGGTAACGGTAAAGAAGTCAATTTAATGATCGCAATAAGTTATATCTAAGTCTATTTTCTATTTCTCTTCTCACTATTTCACTTGGACATTGTTCTCTTACCTCTTGGTAGATATATAGACACATACCATAATTAAATATATGCATATCCATGCAATGCACAGGCGGGATTTCGGTGGTTATTTTCTTCCACCCTAATATCTATGATTAATATTTATTATTTGACTTATACCTGAGTAGTTTAATTAAATACTATTCAAATAAGGATATCTATGGGTTTAGTATTAATAGTCATAGTTATTACTTATTAAGAGGTTTTTCGAGTATTCACTTATCGAATTTATATTATAAATGACATTATTAGTAAGGAACAATAATAATCTAATATATACATAATGATTTACGTATATAGATAGTAATACAGGTGTCCTATATTTCAAGGCGAATGGATGATGATTGTGAGCGAAGATTACACTAAGTTAATTTGACTGATAGGCGCTGATACAGAGAATACATAGGGTCCCTGTTCGGTAGCGTCAGGAATATATTTATATTTTATTAAATATAATAGTGAAGACTATGAAATATCAATATTCTGAATCTCCGGTCTGGTAAGAGCACTAGGCATTAATATAACCTAAATATAATAATCAATATGTTAATTAGATTTCATTGATAGATGCGATTATTATTAATAAATGGGTTATAGAATATATAGAAATTAGGGATTACGTAATATGCAGTTACTTTTAGGTATTTAATGCCTAAGTCTCACTGACTTTAATGAAATACTCCTCAATACTATAGACCTGCATTACAATTCAGTACTCGTAGGAAGTAGTCTCATAATGAGCGTATATAATTTTACTAACGGGGGTCTTATTACATAGCATAGGACTCACTGATAAACATGTTGCTACCTACATCAACTCGTCACCATCACTTTGGGATTCACTCACAAGTTATTTATTAGACTTACTATAACTACATCAATATCCATTAGCCCTTTTATCTCAGACAGTATTTCAATATGGTTTTACTTTTTTTGTTAGAACTTATTATGATGAATTGATGAATTTTGTAGTGAATATGTATATATATATAATACATATATATAGTTACCTCAGAGAGGTTTGGTTTTTTCTTTTAAAAATGTTAAATATAATATATATTTATATATATACTGAATGATCACTATCAAGGGTTTTGAACTTTAGCTTAATTTTATTATTAATTTATAGAATTAAAGACTTAGGAAAAGTAATGTCGGCTACCCTTTGACATAACCAGAAATATTGAACAGAGTGAATATCGTCTGGTGAGGGTTCACTTATAATAACAATATTAATTGCCATTCTCAGGTTTGTCATGCAAATTAATGCAATTAATTTATTTTTACATAAGTAGCTCAGGTCTAATATAACTATTATCATTTGGGAAGGTAATATAGCTGATATATGTATATTATTACATTAATATATAGAATAATAGATATTATTAAGAATGAGTTATACTTTGGTTATATCATAGTATCTAGTAAAATACATCATAAAATTACTCACTGCTCAAACTCTGGAATTACCAACTCTGGATTACAATCATTATAGTGGACTTATAATAAGCCATAATCCGGGAAGACTCACCTGATACAGCAGTTATAATATAATTTCTGACATATATATAGTACTCTGACCTGGAATATTTAAGGTAGGTAGCTTATATAATATATATATATATATATATATATATTATTATACTCATCACTTATTTATTTTAATATATTATTTAATTGCACTATATTTATCACTTATGTATATAATAAACCTTATTAAATTTACATTAATGAAACACTTACCCCTAGGAATCAATAGTTCTCCATAGGGGATTTATAGTTGGTCTTTGGATCCAATTGGTTGCAGAGGATATCCTATAATTAATACATTATGGTACATTAATTACCATAATGAGATAGTCTGAATTATATAATGTTTTCCTCAATATTATTATTGCATATTAATTACCAGTAATTACTATATTTTAATGTTAATATTATATATCACTACACTTTATGATAAACAGAAATCTATGATATCTTTCCTAATTATGGTTCAATATCAAAATTTATAAATCTATGAATAATGCCCACGAATAAAATATAAATAGTTATTGGAGCATACTTATTACATTTAAAGATTTATAGAAATATATATAAGATTAAATAAATAAATTATATTACAGTAATATATCTAACATATAACTAAAAGCAAGGGATAATAAACATTAAATAATAATTGTCTATTTTCCATGTTGGCCATAATTATAATTATTTCTTCCACTTTAAATGTTGGTAGTCAGTTATAATACGCCAGAGTATGATTATAAGAATACTTTTAAGATTTTCTGGCGTCCTCAGGT
>JABUQX010010768.1:15000-20000 GCA_015478945.1 Trachelipus rathkii
CTAGAACAAGGAGTAAGATCGTGGCGGCGGAGATGAGGGTGTTGAGGTTGATAGTGGGGGTGACCAGAAGGGAAAGAAGAAGGAATGCTGAGATAAGAGAGGAGTTGGGGGTCGAGGCGGTGGAGGATTTGATCGAGAGACAACAACTGAGATGGTATGGACACATCAGAAGGATGGATGAAGAGAGATACCCGGCTAGATTTTATGCATGGCAGCCTGCAGGTGGAAGACCGACGGGACGACCAAGGAAAAGATGGAAGGATGGAGTGGCGGCGGCGGTGGCGAAGAGGGGTTGGACGCTGGATCAGGTGGAGGAACATCGACTGTACGAAGAGAGGGTCCTGTGGAGAAACATTGCAAACGACAGGGGATGTAACGGAGACGCTTTAAACGGTAAAACGGTAAAAACGGTATATTTATATAATATATATATATATAATTAATATATATATATTATATATATATTATATATATATTATATATATATATATATATATATTATATATATATTATATAATATTCTATAATATATATATATATATATAATATTAATAATAAATATAAAGACGAGAGAAAAATTTGTCTTTGCTTTGAAAGCATTATTTCCTAATTGCTTTTTTGTAGAAAGCAGGAAATATATTTTTTCCCTTCAAACTTTGCTTTTGTTACCTTTTGTCACCTATTTTCAAACTTCAAACTTTGCATAGATTAAAATTGCATTTACGCATGACCAATATTTTTATTTCTTCGAATTTTTGGCAACTTAGGTGACGAAATAAATACAGGAACGTATGATCAAGTATAATATATGTTAGTTTGATTAGATCATCAGTCTCTAAGTTAGCTGGTTTGTTCAAGTCGTCTGTCTGATGAGGTCTTTCTCGCGAACTTTAACTAGAGTGACTGCTTTGGCATTGAAAGTTATTTCAGCCTCAAGAAATAAGATGGGAGCAGTAATAAGATGATGAGATGAGCAGGTTATTCCTTCTTCGAATAATTTTTCTCTTCTCATAATCCATGGTTCGATTGTGTTTGTTCTGGCGCATTCCGATTAGAGAAAGTATTTATCAGGAAGTAGAAAATTCTTCTCGTTCTTAATTTTTTTTCAGCCTCGTGATCTTGCAGGGATAACTATTCTACAGCAAAGCGGATTTCATTGGACGCAATTGCCCCTGACCTCTTGGTTTTCTACTGATAAATCTTTTGGCCTCTTTCCAAAAATATCTCTAACAAACTTCTGTAAATCTGCCTTTCTCGTATTTCTTATTCGCTCGATAGTTCTATTGGCAATACTCAACTGAAAAGTCAATCTCTATGGCTCCGTTATTTTTCCTCTAATTTAACCTGAACGACTCTGCTACTTCCTTCTCGTTCAGGTGTCGCTATGCCTTTAATTGTGATAATTTGATCGGTGCATTGGCTTTCAGAAACTATGAAATCTTTTGAAGGCCAGGCGCAGATGCATTCCTACGCTAGTTTAAAGAGAGCGCTGGTTTCTTAGCAGGCCCCATCCCTTGTTCAACTATTTATTTTATGCTTTCAATACTAGCCTTTACAATCAGTATTGGAAGGCTTCCTGTTCAACTATTCCGAATAAAGTTAGCACTTGGACCTTCTAATTATCGCCTATAGCTTCTATTGAATCTAAGATATTTGAATAGATATTGTCTGCACTAAGTATGAACTTTGGTACAGGTCTACTCTTGTTAATGATACTTTTCTATATAACGATTTATTGATTTTTCCACTCCTTAAGGACTACATGGAGACGCATGTGGTGCTTTTGACACATATAATTATGGCGTTTGACTGGTATGGTAAGCGTCATTACGTTTCCAAGTCTCCTCTTGGTTTCATCCTTCTTTTGGTTACTATGTCTACTTTCAATCGTCATATCGGCAGATTTTAAAGAACGACTTCTCCTTCTGTCAAAAGTGATGTACTCAGGAACCTCCCTTAATTTTTCTTTTTATTCTACTTTTCATTAATTTTTTCTTGGTTGATCCTCTAACTTTCTCCATTCATATGATGATGTTTGAGTTAACCTTCCACTCTTTTATTCATTTCATTTTACATCTATTAGAATTGCCTTTCTCATATCTTCTGATTCTATTCTCGCTGATTTGGATAGAATTTCCGATTGGGGCGTCTTAAATCCAGTGAAATTCAATTCTTTTAAAAAAAGAAACTATAAATCCCCTCTCTAAGACACTTTCTAACTTTCCTATCTCTTTCGATGGTTCTCTTGTCTCTCCTGTTGACAATACAAACATCCTGTCCTTAAAAACAAAAAATTGGTCTTGGTAACTCAACATCACAATGGTTACCAGGGAGACCTCAAAGATTCAGTAATTCTGTTTAGACTGCAAGACCTCAATATCATAAGGGTCTCATCAGCCCTCGTTTGAAGAAGTGCTGCTCTCATATATGAGGAGGAGTGTTTCCCGCGGCTTTTGAAATATGGTCGAATAAAAAGGCAACTGTTTTTGTACGGTCCTCTTTCTAATAGGTACGACGGAGGTGCTCGACGTAACTGACCACTGCTATCATCGTGCAAAAAGAGGGCATTGGTCTGAATATATTTTTGACATATATATATATATTTATATATATATATATATATATATATATTTATAATATATATATATTATATATATATTATATATATATATAATTAATATATATCATATTATATATATTATATATATATAATATTATATTATATATATTTCAACATTTAATATTCAGAACATGCCATCTTTTGCTAGCTTGGATGTCGAGTGGTCAGTTTACGTCGAGCACCTGCCGTGGTACCTATAGAAAGAGACGTACAAAACAGTTTTGCCTTTTATTCGACCATATTCAAAGCCAGCGAAACAGATCTTCCTCATATATGAGAGCAAGCACTTCTTCAAACGAGGGTTGATGAGACCCTTATATATTTTGGAAGGTCCTTGCAGTTAAACAGAATTCTTGAAATCTTTGAGGTACTCCTGGTACCATTGTGATGTGAGGTTACAAGACAATTTTTGTTTATGTTTAAGGACAGGTTTATGTTATATTGTCACAAGAGAGATAAGAGAACGATCGAAGAGATAGGAAAGTTGAAGATGTCTTAGAGAGGGTGATTTATAGTTTTCTTTTTTTTTAAAGAATTGAATTTTCACTGGGATAAGACGACCGCAATAAGGAAATTCTCTTCCAATCAGCGAGAATAGATAGAAAGATTATGAGGAAAGGCAATTCTAGATAGATGCAAATAGGGAGCAATTGAAATAGTTTTAAAATGGGAGGTCGGATTCATCGACATATGATGGAGAAGTTTAATGAGCAGCTAAGAAGAACTTAATGAAAGTAGAATAAAAGTAAAAATAGAAAAGAATCCTGATAACATCATTTTGACAGGGAATGGAAGAAGTCGTTTTTTAAAATCTGCCGATTATGAGCGATTTGAAAAGTAGACGTAGGTAAGCAAAGAGAATGATGCAACCAAAGGAGGAGACCTTGGAACGTAATGACGCGTACCATACCCAGTCAAACGCCATAGTATTGTGTCAAAGCACCACATGCGTCTCCATAGTAGTCCTTAAGGGTGGAAAATCATAAATCGGTTTATATAGAAAAGTATATCGAGTAGACCTGGTACGAAGTCTATACTAGTGTCAGAAGATTATTATTCAAATATCTGATAATAGAAGCTAAGGGCGATAATTAGAAAGGATCAGTGCTAACTTTATCGGATAGGTTGGACACATGTAGCGCTTCCATACTGGATTGTGTGCTAGTATTTGAAGCATAAAATAATATAGTTTGAACAAGGGATGGGCCTGCTTAAGACACCTTCTTTAAATAGTGGGAATGCATCTGCCGCTGGCTTCAAACTTCATAGATTTCAGAAGCCAATGCACCCGATCAATGTAATCACAGGAAGGCATAGGACACCTGAGACGAGAAAGGAGAATACGAGTCGTTTCAGGGTTAATTAGAGGAAAATAAGGGCCATAGAGATTGACTTTTTCAGTTGGAGTATTAGCATCAGAACCATCAGAGCGAATAAGAATAGGAAGGCAGATTTACAGACGTTGTTAGAGATTTTTGAAAGAGGCCAAGATTTATCAGTAAGAAGAACCAGGAGGTCAGGGCAATGCGTCATGAAGTCGCTTTGCTGTAGATAGTATGCCTGCAAGGATCACGCGCTGAAAGAAAATTAGAAGAGAATTCACGACTCCTGATAATACTGTCTCTAATCTGAATGGCCAGAAAAACACAACGAACCAAGGACTTTGAGAAGGAAAAATTTATTCGAGAAGGAATGAACCTGCTCTCTCAGTCATCTAATTACTGCTCCATCTTATTTCTTGGGTGAAATAATCTTCCTGCCATGATGTCATCTGTGCTGAATGCACCTATCAAAGACAACGTATCTCCACTTGAGCAGCTACTAGAAGACTGATGATCTAATCACTAACTATATGATCTTGATCATACGTTTCTCTGTTTTATTTCGTAACTAAGTTGCCAGCGTTTAGAAATAAAATATGTCTGTATTTTATATTAATTTTCTCCTGAAATGTAAATGATCAGTTTTAAAAACAGCGATTTCCAGGTAAAAAGCAAGTTTGAAGGGAATAATATAATTTTTCTTTGCTTTCCAGAGCAAGTAGGGAAATAATTCTTTCAAAGCAAGCATTTTTTTTCTTTTATTGTTAATATATACTAAATATATATATATATATATATTATATATATATAATATATATATATATATATATATATATAATATATATTATATATAATATATATAATATATATATATATAAATATATATATATATATATATCTATTATATATATAATATATATATATATCCGTTTTACCGTTTAACCGTTTTACAGCGTTCGTGTGGGTCATCCCCTGTCGTTTGCATGTTTTTCTCACAGGACCCTCTCTTCGTCAAGTCGATGTTCCTCAGATCCAGCGTCCAACCCCTCTTCGCCACC
>JABUQX010010768.1:30000-45000 GCA_015478945.1 Trachelipus rathkii
ATATATATTTATATATATATATATATATATTATATATAAATATATTATATATTATATATATATATATATATATATATTATATATTTATATATATATAATATATACATATATATATATTATTATATATATATATATTAATATATATATATATATATATATATATATTATATATATATATATATATCATATATATATGTAATGGTGACTCCGACTCCATTCCTGTCTCTTTTGGCGTAACTATTTTAAAATGTAAATCATGCCAGAAGATCCCAGTTGTATTCTTATATGGATAATTATAATATGTTCCAACATTGGAAAATAGACAATTATTATTTAATGCTTTATATCTTCTTTCTTTTAGTTATGTTGATATACTGAATATAATTTATTTATATCTATATCTTTAAATCTTTAAATGTAAAGTTGCCCAAACTATTATTTATTCAGTGGGCATTTCTGATTATTAATTCTGATTGAACCATACTAAGGAAGATCATTGATCCTGTTTTCAAGGTTAGTGATTAACATAAATTCATAAAAAAGTAATTGCAATAATAATATTGAGGAAAACATTATATAATTCAGACTATCTCATTATGGTAATTAATGTACCATAATGTATTAATTATAGGATATCCTCTGCAACCAATTGGATCCAAAGACCAACAATAAATCCCCTATGGAGAACTATTGATTCCTAGGGGTAAGTGTTTCATTAATGTAAATTTAATAAGTTTATAAATACAAAGTGAAATACGTGCATAAAATATTAAAATCAATCAGTAAAATAGGAATATATATTTAAGTACCTACCTTAAATATTCCAGGTCCCAGAGCTTGGTCAGGAATTTTACTGCTTGATCAGGTCTTCCCGGAGCTTGGGCTGAAGTCCCATGATTGTAATCCCAGAGTTGGGTAATTTCCAGAGCTTGGCCAGAAATTGGTTGTATTTCCTAGAGCTTGAATAAACCAAAGTTGATACCTTTCTTAAAATTCTTCATATATGAATACATATCGCATCTTCCCAAAGTTAAGTTATTAGACCCGCCTGTAAAATAAATTATATTAATTATTAAGTACAAATCTGAAAAGCAATTATTATTGTTATTATTAAGTGAACCCTCAACCCAGACGATTTCCCTGTTCAAATTTTAGGTTATGTTCAAAGGAGTAATCCGAACATACTTTCCAGTCTTTATCATAAATTAAATTAAAATTAAGCTAAAAGTCAAACCCTTGAGGTGACTTCATATATATAGATATATTATTACATTTAAAGAAAAAACCAAACCCTTGAGGTAACTGTTTTATACATATCCTACATAATTTCATCAATTTCATCAAAGTTCTTACGTTTTAAATAAAACCATATTGAAATACTGTCTGTTTTTCAATCCCCCTTGAATTTGTTTTGTTTTGTTTTCTTAACGTAAAAATACTTGTGAGTGAATCCCAAGATGTGGGCGAGTTGTTGAGCACATGTTCAGGGTCCCTGCGATGATAAGACCCCCGTTAGAAAATATACGCCTATGACTCTTCCCGTAGCTGATTGATGCCGGCGTTGATGGTTCTTGAAGACGGAGACTGTGGCTATTAAATCCTAAAAGGTAACTGCCATTCAGTATTTCCCATTCATTCTAACCATTTATAAAATCGCACTCAGAACATTAACATTTGATTTATTAGGTCTTAATGTCTAGTTTTTCGACCGGAGACTGGAACTGATAATTTTCAGTCTCCGTAACATAAGAAAAATTATTCTGGCGCCCGAACAGGGACCCTGTTCTCTGTTCAGCGCCTCGCCATTACTGTGACTTCGCTCACAATCATCATCTCATCGCTTGAAATATCACTTGAACTTCTTTGACCTTAAACTTCTGAGTAGTTATTCTATTAATTCTTCAAAATGTCTCATAATTCTGATAAGGAAACCGAAAAACCTCTTAAAGATACTATGACTATGACTGAACCTGATCCTTTGGTGAATGATAAACCCCAGGGAGCAATAAAAAAACAGTATAGGGTGGAAGAGATAACCACCGAAACCGCCAGTGCGATTGCATTGGATTCATATAATATGGCTGTCCAATCCCAAGAGGAAGAGACAAGTCAAGGTGAAGATAGTGAGGAAGAAAAGGAAATAGACTTTGATAACTTGGATCAGTTGACTTCCGTTCCTACCCTATCCAAATACCTCGTCAAATTTTACAACGAAAAGAAATTATTAGAACGTATGAGCAAACAACATGGCAGAAATCCTGATTATGATACTTATGATTCCTATTCTCGGAAGAGTGATCAGATGCACAAGAGAATGACTGATCCTCCCGAATTAGTCCGTCCTAAGTCATCAGTAAATTCCCTGAAAACACCCCCGAAGAAAACAACTTATTTAGAAAATACGTCTTTTGATAAAGATGAAATCAAAAGAATTTCGTCTCCTAAACGAACTAGAAACTTGCTAACAAGAGATCAAGTAGTCATATCCCGTCCCTCGTTTAGGCCTATTGAACCAAAAGAGGATTCATATCCCAGATCTCATGATGTCTCACATCCTGATAAGCCAGTTTTAAGGCATAAAGAGGATAGGAAACATCTATTATCCCCTATTAGAGGAGAAAACTCCCGTAATGAATTCCTTCCCCGTAACTCTCATCAATCCCAGTCTACCCAGTCTCAAGATAATGCAACCCAGACTCAAAGTAGATTTTTATTGCAACCACCGCCTCAAAGAGTCTATCGACAACGACAAAATCCTTCGGAAGAGGCGATGTGTGCAGAACCTAGAATAACACAGCGCCTGGACTTGTTGGAAGAAGCCATAGTTCTACTGACTCAACTGGTCAAAAATTCCCAGAAACTAAAGGTGGTTGACCCAGGTAAATTTAAATATGAAACCGACCAAGATTTATTAATATACTTGGGAGACTTCGAAGCTTATTGTAGTCTTCATTACCCCAAAGCCCCTCATCAATGGTTACGATTACTCGGCAGACAGCTGGAGGGCAGCTTCCTTCAGTTGTATAAGCTAATCACCAAAGATGACAGGGATTACTTTTCCGTAAGAGATACCCTTGTTGACTGGTTCCATACCGAAGAAAAAAGGAAAAAGGAATACCAGTTACAAGCATATCATTCGGCTCGTTTAGAGAAAAAAGAGAGTATTCGAATGTTTGCCCTTCGTTTAGAACGGTTGGCCCGACGCGCATACCAAGGACTGGATATGCGTGAGCACAGTTCACTTCGGACAGCATTCCTATGTAGTCTTCCCCCGTATATAGAAAGGAGTGTCCGTAAGTACATAAAAATGAAAGAACAGGACGGAATTGACAGAGTCCCTTGGGAAAAAATAGTGGGATTTGCAGATTCCCTGGAAACCGATAACATTGAGTTTCCAAACTCTATTTCACAATATGATCTTGAACAGAATGATAAACCTGTTCATCACAAACGAACGGAGAAACCAAAAAAAGATGATTTCAATGAAACTATTGAATCTGTTATAAGAATTGAAACATTAGCACCTGGTTGGGTGGACGTTGTTAAGAACAAAACTAACTCCATCCCTAGACAAAGACAGTCCACGAATGATAATCGTCTGTCTCATCAAAAACCCAGTAGTCCTCCTGATAAATCCGGTAGTCGCTACGACCGTAATAATCGTCGTAGTCCTCCAAATAGAACTTCAGGTAGTCGATATTACCGAGATAATCGCCGTAGCTCTCCCCAAAACAACTCTTCTCAAACTCGTACGATTGTTTCCCGTCATGCCCCGGATGAAAAGAAAAATAAGCCCTGCGAATATTGCGAAATACCAGGTCATCAAATGCGCGATTGCTATAGATTTCTTGGTGTTTGCAGTTATTGCAAGAAAAAGGGCCATGTAAAAGCCGAGTGTCGTTCTCGTAGACCACCATCTCGGTCACCTCCCAACACTAGTCCGATAAAATGTCCTTTTTGTCGTGGTCCTCATTCTGGGATGAAATGCCCAAATAGAATACCTCCAAACCAAGACCGAAATCCACCTGATTCTTCACAAAGATCCCCGAGAGGTTACCTGTCTGGAGCAATCAAAAAAGTATCCTCTACTGAAAACCCAAATGCCCAGCAAGAGGTCCAACAATACCAGTCGACCAATAAGGATTATACCAATATGGATAGAACCTCTTTTCCACCTCGAAAATATATAGACCCTTGTGACTATTGTCACAGGTCACATTTCGAAGGTCATTGCAGAGGAGCTGAAGAATCTCATGCAGAACCGTTAAACACTTGGTCTCCCCGGACTTGAGTCACCTGGCGGAGAACAACCCTGTGAATGACTCGGTCACTGACGCCCAGAGTGCGAGTATTACTAGTCAAAATAATAAGACTACAGAAACGTCCCCAGAGCAGAAAGATAAATCCCGATCGGGACATGTACATTTTGAGTATTCCCCTACATCACCCATGATTATTACTGTCGGATTTAGCCCCAATAGTTCCGGGTTTTACGGTTGTATGGTAGATAGCGGAGCCGGGGTGAGCTTAATTGACATTAATTTACTTAATAACGATTTAAAAAATGTAATCATAAAACCCTCTTCAGATATAGGAATAAAATCCATTAGTGGTTTAGATCCTGCTTATCCAGTCCCCATAGACTCATATGTAGAAATGCCCTTGTTTTTTCCTGATAATTCTTTTATGACTAAACCGGTTGTTTTCTTGGTAGTCCCTGGAGAAATTATGTCGGCACCAGTAGTTTTGGGAGCCGATGCCTTAAAGAATAATAAATTACTCTCACAACTGGGGAGTTAATGCACAGAACAAATGATAGAATCTTCCCGATTGCCAAAGATATTAGTTTATCCCTTCCATTTTATTATTGTATTAATGTTAATTCTATTAGTATACCACCTTTTTCATGCAAATTGGCACAAGTAAAGAGTATGTCCGAAGTTCCCTTAGAGATAGTGGGGTTTGAAGGAACCATCACAAATAATGTTGTTCCAATTTCGGGGATTTTAAATTTGCAAACCCCCAGTACCGTTGCTCTCATGAACCCTTCAGATAAGGTTCAGTATATTAGAAAAAATACTGTCCTGGGTCAAGTCTTTCCCCTCCAGGAAGAAGAGTTATCTTCCATAAAGATAAGTACAGTACATAATAGTCCTTCTCAATCTAACTCTAATATAGAACAATGGACTCCAGAGAAGTTAATGGAAGACTTTTGTTTTGCCAATATCCCTATAAGTGAATCGCAGAAACAAAGTCTTATAGAAGTCCTTTTAAGACACCAACCAGCGTTAAGTTTTGGAGATCATGATGTGGGGGTGGCCACCAACATCACTCACGCTATTGAGTTGGAAAGTCCTCGTCCCGTCCGTTTGCCTGTTCGTAGATTTCAAGGGCCCCTTGCCCAAGAAATCGAACAACAGTGTAAGGAATTACTCGAGCAGGATATTATACGACCGAGTAAATCCCCATATTCCGCCCCGGTAGTCCCTGTGAGGAAACCTGATGGAAAGTTGCGGTTATGTATAGATTATCGCAAACTTAACAATGTAACAAAAACAGATTCATTCCCTTTACCTAATCTCATCGATATGATTTATAACATGTATGGGAACGTCTATTTCACCACAATAGATCTGGTCCGTGGATATTACCAGGTTGCAATGGAGCCTGAGAGTGTGGAGAAGACAGCCTTCTCTACCCCATTTGCCCAGTATGAGTACCTAAAGATGCCCTTTGGCGTAAAGAACGGACCAGCTACCTTTCAGCGGGGTATGATGCTTGCGCTGGAAGAATTACCATGGTCTGAGGTGATGGTTTATCTCGATGATATTATTATACTCAGTAAAACAATTGAAGATCACTTAATCACCTTGGATCGGGTCCTTTCAGCCCTTGAAAAAAATGGTTATAAAATAAAACCCCGCAAAACCCACCTGTGTCGCACTCAAGTTGAGTTTTTAGGTCATCAAATATCCCAGAAAGGTATTCTCCCGCTCCAGAAAAACATAAAAGGAGCTTTAGATTTTCCTACTCCTACTACTGTTAAACACCTCCGACAATTTTTGGGGATGATAAATTTCTATAGAAGACACATCCCAAATTGTTCCCAAATAAGTAAACCCCTTTCCAGTCAGACAGGAGGTAAAAACATTAAATGGACTCCTGAATGTCAACAAGAGTTTGAAGATTTAAAGGAAGCGCTGGTCAACCCTCGGTTGTTAGGGTTTCCTGATTATCATCCTAACGCTTCCCCCTTGAGTTACACGTGGATGCCTCTGATTATGGGGCAGGAGCATGTCTTTCTCAAGTACAGAGTCAAGAACGTAGGCCAATTGCCTTTATTTCGATGACTTTTAATGGAGCCCAAAGAAATTATGGGGTCATTGATAAAGAACTTACTGCCTTAAGATGGGCAGTTAAATCCCTGAGACCTTTTCTTCGTGGAGTAAAATTTGTTATCTTTACTGACCATATGCCTCTCATTTATCTCCAAAATATGAGCCTCGTCGATGGGAGGTTAGCTCGTACTATGGAGGAATTGGATGAGTATGATTTTGAGATCCGACATATTGCAGGAAACAAAAACGTGGTTGCGGATGCCCTTTCCCGTTCTCCAATTCCAGAAGATACAAATGTACCTTCCGTTCCCTCTTCTCCCGAATATATACCTGACGGATATTTCCCGATTGAAATCGCGGGAGGAGGAGACTCGTTGTATAAGTGTTTCGCCCTTTTTCTATATGGATCGGTAGACCGACATGCGGAATTAAGAGAAATGTTAACCACAGAATTACAGAAACACCCGCAAAAGTATCACTTACAAGGCAAACCAATAAATAAGAAATTGAGGCTTTTGCAACTTCCAGGACAGTTACCCATCCCGGAGGTCATCACTGCCTTCACAAACCTTTTCAAAACCCCCGTCCACATTTATTATAATAATAATCGTCCGATGGTGTACGGAAGTGAATATGGAAATGAAGTATGTTGTTTAAGTTGCCTTGTTGGTATTCATTATAACTACCTCATGCCCACAACTGTAAGCATAAAATAAATTTTTTGTAAAAGTACTATGAAATAAAAAATCTTACTTTTATCTTTATTTTCCTTACCAAATAATAAGACAGATTACAAATGGAATGCCTGTCAATCAATAATTAAGTAATCCCAGTATAGTTATAAAGATAACAAAATAAAAGCCTTACCCTGTGTACCCTGTAAAAGAAAACTCCCGTTTTGATCCTTTAAATATTTATTGTTCATGAAATAAAACCCTTAAAATACTCTTAAATGGAAAAAAAAAAAAATTTTTAAGTTTAAAAATCTATCCTTTCTTTCTTTCTCTCTTAAATAATGAATCTATCCAGTGTTTTCTTTCTTGATCCTTAAATAGGTCACTTTCTTATTTTAAATTTACCCCTTAAAAAATTACGTAATTGATATCCATGATGATCTTAAATAATTTCATCATATATCAAATCAAGTATATATCGTACTACTCTTGTATGTAAACATATATATGTTAAGTTATCCCTAATATATATGTAAGCACATATATATGTAAGCATATATATGTAAGCATATATAAGTTATCCCTAATATATATGTAAGCACATATATATGAAAGCATATATATGTAAGCATATATAAGTTATCCCTAATATATGTATATATTATATGTTTTATTTTATGAAATTTTATGATATTGCTAATAATCCATGTACTAATAATTAAAAATCTTTTTTGCAGGTTTATATATATGGGGTCATTTACTAATCACTTTAACTGTTTTTCAGAGAATCAGGGATTCTGACTGTGCTCACAATTCGTTCCTCATTTTAAATAGATTCCTTCCCTGAATTGTAAAAAACAGACTTAAATTAAAATAAATTATAAAAATGTCATTAATAATGATAGTGGGTTCATCCACTGTGGGATTATTTAAAAATGAAAAACGTCTCTTAAGAGAAAAATATAAGCTGTTTGTGAGGACGGATTTCCAGTCAGGACGTCATATTTCAGCTTGCCCGAATAGAGTAAAAACTCTTATGACAAAGGATGTGCGGTACATTATCATATGGTCCCTCATCACAATGGCGTGGACAAAGAAGGAAATTAAAGAAGATGTCAAGTCTACTACAGTACTTCATCCTACTGAAGATTTTAATATGGCTGATGTACCCCCTCTGATGGAAGAAATAACTCAGGACGCGAAACTGATTAATCCTAATGTTAAAGTATATTTGATGATTCCACCTATATCGGACATCTATACTTTTAATTGTAAACGTGTTATTAAGGATTGGGGACCCGCTTTTGCAAGACATTTCATCGATGATCCTGATATATCTCCAGATATATTACGAGAACACTCTATAAAGTGTTGTACCAAATTTGAAGAACTGATTGATGCTCAGTATAGCTGGACGGATAAACGTCTCATCATAGGCAATGAAGTCCTTGATTTGTATCATGAGACCGATTCAGAGAGTGTAGAGGTAACCAATACACCTCATAGAAAATATCAAGAAAGAGAAACCTTAGTGATGGGCTCTCCTCTCATCTCTGATGGACTTCATCCAAACAGAAAATTCCTCAAAGCTATGATGATGAAATACCCTGAATTGGATATCAACCAAACCCGAACAACCCATCAAGCATATGGATCAAACAGAATTTCTTCAATCTCTTCACGAATCAGCTCAGGCCCTTTTCCTCGACCCAGATCACAATTGTCCATCCGTCATTCAGATAGTAGTGATAGAAATGTTCCTGAAAATAATCGACCTTCTACGTCACGTCCTAATCCTACAACAACAATAACAGAAGATACAGTAACACCCGGTGTATCAGCTCCAAGGTTCTTAGGGACTAGCCGTTATCATCCTTATAATTATAATGTTACTACAAGGCATCCTGTTACTTTACCTAGGTCAAGATTGTCACAATCAAATGTACATCCATTCATTCAGAGGGATAGAGACCCCGAGTATCAAAGAAATGTGTCCCATATAAATTTGTTGCCTGCTTTGTCAACTAATAATGCAGCAGCTTCACATACTTATTATTCTAATATGTTTCATACTCCTACAAATGTAAATCCTCCATCTGATTATCAGAACCTTTCTCCTGATTCGCAATCCCTAGAAACCATACGTACTGGAGTACGTTGGACTATGGAGCAATTAAATTGGAGGGGAACCGATGAAGCCTTACATGAAATATTACAACAAAAATGGTTCGAGATAATAAGGGAAGAGAGAGCAACTGATAGAAGGCTTTCCTCTATTACCCACCGACCCGACCAAATGTTTAATTAATGTATGTTTAATAATAGTATCTTGTTAATATTTATGATTAAGATTTATATAAAAATATTTATTTTTATAAAGAAATTGTTAAAGTCAAATATTTATGTTAAAACTTTGTATAATAAAGAATACATTTGTACTCTATATGTTCATATATTTATAATTCTATAACCTACCTTATTTATTTTGCTTAAAAAATTTCGTTTATACCTCAGAAACGTTTTGGTTGACTATGGAAAGAAAAATTTAATTAAATAAATATTATGTTAATTTTTAACTCCACCAAATCGATTATTAAAACGAGGTGGGGGCGTAAATTTAGCGGAGGAGGATGTAATGGTGACTCCGACTCCATTCCTGTCTCTTTTGGCGTAACTATTTTAAAAATATAAATCATGCCAGAAGATCCCAGTTGTATTCTTATATTCTGCAAATTGGACAATTATAATATGTTCCAACATTGGAAAATAGACAATTATTATTTAATGCTTTATATCTTCTTTCTTTTAGTTATGTTGATATACTGAATATAATTTATTTATATCTATATCTTTAAATCTTTAAATGTAAAGTTGCCCAAACTATTATTTATTCAGTGGGCATTTCTGATTATAAATTTTGATTGAACCATATTAAGGAAGATCATTGATCCTGTTTCCAAGGTTAGTGATTAACATAAATTCATAAAAAAGTAATTGCAATAATAATATTGAGGAAAACATTATATAATTCAGACTATCTCATTATGGTAATTAATGTACCATAATGTATTAATTATAGGATATCCTCTGCAACCAATTGGATCCAAAGGCCAAAATAAATCCCCTATGGAGAACTATTGATTCCTAGGGGTAAGTGTTTCATTAATGTAAATTTAATAAGTTTATAAATACAAAGTGAAATACGTGCATAAAATATTAAAATCAATCAGTAAAATAGGAATATATATTTAAGTACCTACCTTAAATATTCCAGGTCCCAGAGCTTGGTCAGGAATTTACTGCTTGATCAGGTCTTCCCAGAGCTTGGTCAGGAATTTTACTGCTTGATCAGGTCTTCCCAGAGCTTGGTCAGGAATTTTACTGCTTGTAATTCCAGAGTTGGGACTGTAGTTTCCAGAAATTGGTTGTATTTCCTAGAGCTTGAATAAACCAAAGTTGATACCTTTCTTAAAATTCTTCATATATGAATACATATCTCATCTTCCCAAAGTTAAGTTATTAGACCCGCCTGTAAAATAAATTATATTGATTATTAAGTGCAAATCTGAAAAGCAATTATTATTATTATTAAGTAAACCCTCAACCCAGACGATTTCCCTGTTCAAATTTTAGGTTATGTTCAAAGGAGTAATCCGAACATACTTTCCAGTCTTTATCATAAATTAAATTAAAAGTAAGCTAAAAGTCAAACCCTTGAGGTGACTTCATATATATATTACATTATTACATTTAAAGAAGAAACCAAACCCATGAGGTAACTGTTTTATACATATTCTACATAATTTCATCAATTTCATCAAAGTTCTTACGTTTTAAATAAAACCATACTGAAATACTGTCTGTTTTTCAATCCCCCTTGAATTTGTTTTGTTTTGTTTTCTTAACGTAAAAATACTTGTGAGTGAATCCCAAGATGTGGGCGAGTTGTTGAGCACATGTTCAGGGTCCCTGCGATGATAAGACCCGCGTTAGAAAATATACCCTATGACTCTTCCCATAGCTGATTGATGCCGGCGTTGATGGTTCTTGAAGACGGAGACTGTGGCTATTAAATCCTAGAAGGTAACTGCCATTCAGTATTTCCCATTCATTTCTAACCATTTATAAAATCGCACTCAGAACATTAACATTTAAATTCTTTAGGTCTTAATGTCTAGTTTTTCGACCGGAGACTGGAACTGATAATTTTCAGTCTCCGTAACATATATATATATATATATATATATATAGATAGAGAGAGAGAGAGAGAGAGAGAGAGAGTAGAGAGCAGAGAGAGCGTTATATATAAAAAAAAAGAGAGAGAGAGAGAGAGAGAGAGAGAGGGAGAGATTTTTTTTTTTTTTTTTTTTTGAGAGAGAGAGAGAGAGAGAGAGAGAGAGAGAGAGAGAGAGAGAGAGAGAGAGAGAGAGAGAGAGAGAGAGAGAGAGAGAGAGAGAGAGAGAGAGAGAGAGAGAGAGAGAGAGAGAGAGAGAGAGAGAGAGAGAGAGAGAGAGAGAGAGAGAGAGAGAGAGAGAGAGAGAGAGAGAGAGAGAGAGAGAGAGAGAGAGAGAGAGAGAGAGAGAGAGAGAGAGAGAGAGAGAGAGAGAGAGAGAGAGAGAGGAGAGCCTGGAGAGTAGTAAAAAGTTACTAGAGTCGCTGCTGATATATATATATATATATATATATATATATATATATATATATACATCTCTATATATATATATGTATGCTCCTCATATATGTGCTCTTCTATGCTGTTATATATATATATATATATATATATATATATATATATATGGTGCATTCTCTGACAAATCAGGTGGTGAGTTGCACCCGACCCCCTCCGATTTTAATGAAATTTGGTATACAAACTCATTTTGGCACAAAACTCACTCCCCTAAAATATTAGGTTCCAATTTTGAGTAGGGGCTGCAAAACAGCCCCCCCAATTTTGGGGGGTTCCGCGATACTCACTTCTTTCAAAGACTGATAACTTTGGTTCTACTTAATGCAGAATCAAAATTCAAAATGCATTTTAAAGGGAATTAATAGATCTATAAAAAAAGGCATGAATAAAAAAATCTGTACAACAATTTTTAAAAATTTTTAAGGTGTTAAAAAAAAAATTCCCCCCACCCCCCCTTTTGTTGATCAATTTTTAAAAACCCAGTATCCTACTTATAAACTGAGAATTTCTTTTAACATATACAAACATAAAAAGTCTGCTTATTTGATTGGATAAACCTGCTTTTTAGCCAAAAAAAAAGGGTTTCTATGTAAAAATTTAATTTTGAAATAATTTATAATTTTATTACAATTAACCTTCAGTACAACTTTTAAATTGATACCTAAAAACATATATTTATCTCTATATATATAATACTGCTATATATATATATATATATATATATATATATATATATATATATATATATATATATATATATATATATATACTATATATATATATATATATATATATATATATTTTAAGAAAATATATCGTTATAAATTTACCCCATGAGCAATAGAGGAAAGTCAGGATACCATGAGGTGTGCTGCAATCCTCTATTAAAACACAAAAAAGTTGTGACAAAGTCTTTGAGACCCATACAACAATGGATAGTAACCATGATGACTCAGCTGCACTTACAAATGACAGACCATATCTGTACAAACTGTGAAAATGAACTGCGGCTGTTGAAAAATAATGCTGAAGTTCCTACTGCTGAAGAAGACACGTCAAGTTCGTCAAGTAATGAATGTGTACTTAAACCAGATAACACAAATGCGCAGACACCACATAAGAAAGAACCAGAAGTTAGTCGAGCTTCCCTAAATGCAAGCCTACAGGAACTGGGAGTTTCTCCTATAAAATTTCGTAAGTAAAGTTCTATAGTTTTAGACTATTTACAATTTATTGCTTGAAAGAATAATGAACAATTTTAACTTGTGAATTTCACCATTTTCTCTACATAAGAGAATTATCTTTTGTACTAGTTTTTCAAAATTTGTCATGCTATCAAAGGATAAAAATAAATGCAAATTCATAACATGTCCTATTATATATATATATATATATATATATATATATATATATATATATATATATATATATATATATATATATATATATATATATATATATATATATATATAATAATATATAAATTTCTATATATATATATATACTATATATATATATATATATATATATATATATATATATATATATATATAATTCAGATGAAGACGTAGCCACAACAAAGGTCGACGTGTTACAGAAATTCACTCAGGCTTCAACAGGTCTTAAAAGAAAATTTGAAGAAGCTTCAGTTATTGACAACATGGACACAATGGAAGAAAACCAAGGCAACATATCAAATGAGGACTTGGAACGACTGAAAAGGTGAAAATTATTAACTGTTTTGAAATTAACTAGTATTAATTACTTGCATTATACAACCAGTGACTGAAATTTTTTATTGCCATATATATATATATATATATATATATGTAGAAATCTATGAAGAATTAAAAGAAATATATATATATATATATATATATATATATATATATATATATATATATATATATGCTCTCTATATATATACCTCTCTATATCACTAGATGAAATCTATGAAGAATTAAAAGAAGAATATTTGACAGCAGATTATAGAAGAAGAATCCAAATTTTAACTCTTTCACCATTTACAATAGAAGAAACCATGAAACATTTTGGTGTCAGTAAATATATGGTTAATAAATCTCGCACAATTAAAAGCATGTATGGGATACTGCCAGAAGTTCAAACTTATCACAAGGGCAAGCTTTTAACAGCAGAAGTTAAAGAGAAAGTTGTTGCATTCTATGAAGATGATGATATTAGCAGAATATGTCCAGGAAAAAGCGACTTCTTAAGCATTAGAAACAGAGATGGAAATCGAGAGCACAAACAGAAAAGGTTATTACTTGGGAATCTGAAAGAACTATATGAAAAGTACAAGGAAAACTGTATTGATCTTATTGGATTTTCAACATTTGCTAAATTAAGGCCCAAATGGTGTGTTATGGCTGGTGCAAAGGGGACCCATAATGTATGTGTGTGTATACACCACCAAAATCCAAAATTAATGGTGTTTGCAATTGGTGTAAAACATTTAACTTATAAAGATCTAATAAGAAAAACAGTGTGTCATGATGATGATGCAGGTTGCATGCTCAGATATTGTAGAAATTGCCCTAAAAAAGAAGAATTAGTAAAGTACTTAAAAACGATTGAAAATATGAACACAAGAGATTCAGTCACATATTCACAATGGGTAAGTACAGACAGATCAAATTTAATTACAACAGTACAAAATAAAGATGATTTCATAGAATTATTGGCCAAGAAAGTTTATGAATTAACAAGGCATCATTTTATCGTAAAAGCTCAATCTAATTATCTTAAAGAACTTAAAAGCAACCTACCTGATAATGAGGTTATAATACTTGGTGATTTTTCAGAAAACTATACCTTTATTGTACAAGATGCCAGTCAGGCTTTTCACTGGGTCAATGATCAAGTTACAATACATCCTTTTGTTGTATATTATAAAAAAGATGGTGTTCTACAACATGAAAGTTTTTGTTGCATTAGTGATTACTTAAAACATTCAACCATCATGGTATATACCTTTCAAGTTAAGTTGATTGAAAAACTTAAAGAACAATTTGCATTCATTAAGAAAATTCATTATTTTAGTGATGGCTGTGCTGCACAGTACAAAAACAAATATAATTTTATCAATTTATGCCATCATTTTGCGGACTTTAATATATTATGTGAGTGGAATTTCTTTGGAACCGGTCATGGGAAAAATGTTTGTGATGGAATTGGTGGAGTCATCAAGAGAACTGTTGCCAAGGCAAGCCTACAAAGGCCATATAAGGATCAGATACTAACTGCAGACAGTTTTTTCTACTACTGTAATGAATATATACCA
>JABUQX010010768.1:50000-59867 GCA_015478945.1 Trachelipus rathkii
AGTACCAAGATCTGCTTCATTTGCAATTAAAGTGTTAACTATATCTAAATAACCTTGTTGAGATGCAAAATTTAAAGGTGTAAATCCTAGAGCAACTCGATGATCCACATCTGCTCCATGTTCAATAAGAAAATTAACCATCTCTAAATGGTTTTTAGCAATTGCATAATACAGCGGTGTAAAGCCATGCAGTGTAGGGTTATTAAATGTCAACGAGTTAATATCTAAACCATTTCTTAACAAGGCTTTGACTAAATTCACCTGACCATTTCCTGCAGCTAAATGTAGTAGAGGAGTAGGACTAAATTGTTTCAGAACTTCATAATCTATGTTTAAAAATTCCTTATGAAATTGAAACAGATATCGATCTTTTGTCATTCTATTAGTAAACAAAGGCTTCAAATTTAAAAAAGAATTTGTGCAAAATATAATAAACCTGTTTTGATAAAGAAAATCTAAAAAAAGAATGATAAGGTATTAAGGTTAAGGCTGTTGCATAAATTTATTTATTTATACATGGCTGTGGCAGTCTTAACATCGGCACCACTAACAAATATTTTTTGTCTAAAGCTTTGTATTTAAATGCTAAAATTAATATAAAAAGAAAAGTAAAATATAAGTAAATGAATAAATAGATAATAATATACATATGAAAATAAACATCAGAGCTGGGTGTGACTTGACTATACCAACGTAGAGGAAAGATGGGTGGTGGTGTGGTGCTTTATATTAAAAGCAATATTCAATCTGTATTAATGACTGACTTTAAAACTAATCATGATATTAAATTGGTGTGGGTAGATATCCTTATGTACAGTAAATCATATAAAAATAGGGGCATTTTAATGACCTCCTGGCCAGAGTCAAGAATTAGACACGGAAATTGTGAAAAATTGAAACAGTATACAACAGAAAAGAAAAAGGTAGTCATAATGGGTGATTTTAATTTTCCTGGCATTCAATAGGATTCCTTGTCTAATATAGACCATACCGGTAGTAGTTCTGTATTTATAAATTGTATACTAGATAACTTTTTGAGCCTGATGGTCCATGAACCCACAAGACATGATGCACTATTAGACTTAATATTAACTAACAATGAAAGTATGGTGGATGAGGTAAGAGTTGAGGAGAATTTAGGACTTAGTGACCATAATATAATTAGATTTAATATAAATGTGATATCTGGGCACAAATTGCAAGTTAATAAGGAAAAGATCTTAGATCTTCGAAATGGTGATTTTACCAAATTTTGAGACATGCTTAGTACAACTGACTGGGATAAAGAGTTTAAAGGCCAAAACTGTTTTAATATGCAAAATAGATAAAGTAAATTTGAAATGAATATTCAAGTCATATATTTTAAAATAAACCAATTAGTGGTGGGCGAAGAGAAAACCTGTTTGCTGAAATAGAGAGATAAGAGAGAAAATCAATGAAAAGCATAGATGTTTTAAAATATTCAAGGGTAGTAATGGGGAGGATGATTTAAAAAATTATAGGAAAAATAGAAATGAACTTAATCAGTCAAAGGCAACGAGAGCTAGAAATTAATTTAGCAAGAAATAGTAATAAAGACCTGAAGTTTTTAGCTTTTATAAATTTAAAAGTAAGAATAGGACAATTGGTCCAATTAAAATTGATGAAAATTTAATGAGTTCAGATAAGGAGTTGGTCAACATTTTATATGCTTATTTTGCTTTAGTGTTTACTGAGTTGAGATTAGATAATAGTTTGGAGACTAATAGTTCTGTATGCATGTAGCAAATAGACTTACAGATTTGAATTTGATGTAAAAGATATTAAACGATTATTAGACCATATTGATCCAAGTAAAGCTGCAGGCCCTGATGGTATATATGGTAGAATTTTGAAGGAGGGTAGTACTAGCATTGCAAAGGAACTGTATTTGATTTTTTTTAAGCAAACTATATAACATTTGGTGAGGTACCAGATGACTGGAAAACAGCATATGTTATACCTACCGTATATATAAGAAAGGTAGTAAGAAAGATTTGGGAAACTATAGGCCAGTTAGCTTAACATCTCTGGTTGTAAAGGTTCTGGAAAAGTTACTGAAAGGTCATATAGAGAAATATTTAGAAGATAAGATAGTATGACTCCCAGCACAGTGCCAGAAAGGGTAGGTCATGTCAGACAAACATTTTAGAATTTATAGAATACATTACTGAATGCATTGCCCGAGGAGATCCAGTTGATATTATAGCCTATATTTTTAGTAGTAAAAAGTGTAAGGTTCTTCACCTAGGTTACTCAAATAAAAGTTTTAACTATGATATGAATGGGGATTGACTAGAGTCTGTGGACCAAGAAAAAGATTTAGGTGTGATTGATTATAATCAGTAATTTGAAAGAAGCTAATCAGTGTTGGAAGTAAGGTATAAATAAGATGCTAGATATAATATATTGCAATGCCATTAAAAGCACGAGTAGCGTCGGGAGGGATGACTTGGGACAATAAAAGGTAGTTATGTAGCTAATGTGAGAAAGCATTACGTAACTATTGTATTAAAACTATAAACTTTTAATACACAAAAATGGTATCAAAAAATTATTTGAGTTTTTTTTAGCGATTTACATACATTTTAAATGTATATCTTCAATAAAAATATAAACAATAACGCTACTAAAAACATCACTTTTAGGCCTTTTTTCATTCGTGTGGAGATGATGAATAACTGCCGAAATGTGATTCAACTTATCGATACATCGATATTTATTATTTATCGATACTACAATTTTTTTTTTTTATCGATTATGAACGATTTTATCACAGTATAAATATATACAGTATAAATATTTCTACTATGATTTTATTATACTAAAAAACTGTACGTATTTAAAAAAAAAAAAAATATTGCAAAACAATTTTTTACGTAATGTAAAAAAATTTATGGCACTACTTCTTTAAAAGAATGTTACATAAAAAGACAGATATCGAAAAATCGCTGAACACTATTGCAGTGTCACGTGTTAACTAAAACTCCAATAGAAGGAGCAGAAAGGTTGCCACATGTTGCTTTATTTTATCGTGTCAATTTTTATATGTTAATTTTGTTTTAATTTTTTTTAAGGGTCTTAAGCCTATGGTGAGGCCGAGAGACCCTGACTCTTTCCATCTTTGCGATTTAATCTTGGGTATTCCTTTAGTTAAAAAAAAACTGTGTTTGGCATCCCTGACGCTCTATTGCTTTGAAATAATCGAAAAAAATCGATTACATCGCTCGTTCGATATACATCGGTTAACATCCTTTTAAAGGACAAGTTCCAAATTTATCATATATATATATATATAATATGATATATTAAATATAATATATATATATATATATATTATATATATATATATAGTATATATATATATATATATATATATATTATATATATATATATATAATATATATATATATTAGTTACAAAGGGGGGCATTAACGCGTTTTAAAGCGTAATCCGATTAATAACTTCGTTAATTATTTTCGTTAACTTTTAAGCTTTTCGTTAATTTCGAAAGAAGTAACGACTATTAACGAGTGTTAAAATTTTCCCTACATCCGTTAATTGTTACTTTAAATTACGAGTTTATAAAATATTTTCTTATCAAGATTTGTAAATTGTTTATTAGATAAAAATTTTCGTAACTGAGATCAATTTTCCAAAAATTTCCTAAACGCTCTCTCAATGGCTCAAATGTGTTTATTCTTACAGCGGTTATATCCCGTTAGAAATATATTACATCTTTCTTATGCTGTATTCTCATTCTTATTGGTTCGCTGAAGAAAAAAAGAGATTAGTGACTGTTGCCGTTCAATGAATTCTTTAACTTCTTTCGTTAGTTACTTTAACTTGCTTCTTTTGCGACTTAGTGAAAAAGTATTAAGAACTAGCCTCATAAGCGTTGTTAAACTTAAAAAAATATTACATATTTTTATTAATTCTTTAAATCTATTATTTTACAAATAATTATACTACTCGGGTTGTCCGTAAAAGAATGTCCCAATTTCAATGCTTATTATACAGCGATAATATACAATAATCAAACAAATATCATACAGTCAAAAAGTGAAGGATCATTGAACAGAGTTTCCTACATAGGTTTCATATGTGCCCCTTCGTTATAGGGATACATTCAGCCGATAATGGAATTCCTCCCAAACATTGGTTAACAGATCCGGCATAATGGACGAAAAGGCATGTCAATTCTGCGTTTCAACTCTGTGTATAATTGGGCAGCCCCATAGGAGGAAATCGCATGGCGTTAAGTCCCGGGGACCGGGGGGCCAGATATAAACGAAGAGCTCTGTGTTCTGGACCATTATGACCAACCCAACGACCTGGGAGTAAGCGTTCAACCAGCGCTCGCACATGTACTCAATGTGGAGGGCTCCATCGTTGCTGCCATCATAGATGTTCACCGCTTCATCCTCTAATAATTGTGAAAGAGCCATTGTTATGTAACATATCGAGATAGGCGGCCCCTGTTACGGTTGCTTCTGCGAAAAAGAAAGTCCGTAGACCTGGCGTCGGGATATGGCGCAGAAAAGTTAACCTTTGGGGAAATAACAAATCACGTTCGTGTTCTACAAGTTCATGCGGATTTTCAGACCCCAGATTCGAACATTATGGGCATTCACCTTACCCCTGAGATGAAAGGTTGACTCATCGCTAAACACTACACGATCTTAGAGGTGCATCGTCTCGACCTAACACTCCACAGGCAAAGGTAAACCGTTAGAGCCAAGTCGTCGAGGCTTTAAAGCATGGTGCACAACTGCAACCGGTATAGCACGCATGTGTAACTTTCCTTAAGACACCTTCCACAACCGTCGTTTTTGGCACCTTAAGTTCGTGACTTGCTCTCCGAACAGATTTCTTAGGACTATGAAGAAACGAGCCCTGATACGGTCCACATCCGTGTCGTCACTTTGGGCTGTCCTTACTTTTGCCTTTAACAGGACAGTCCATTAGTGCCAATTGCCTATTGACAATCGACGGAATGGTTTTTGCCACATGGAGGTCGACATTGGGAAACGTAAACGATGCTGCGCGGTTGGAATCGTATTACAGATTCACACTTAGCAAATTGTAGAACACAGAAAGCTTTAAGCTGAGGACTCGCCATTGTCAGTATGTGGCGGCACGCACTAGAGAAGACTACATCTGAATGCGCGCATGCGCGTATGTCGACCTATCAGAAACTCGTTCTGGCGCAAGTGCCTATTCGAAACTATGCAACTTACTCTTCACTTTGATGTATGATATGATATGGATATTGTATATTATGCTGTTATAATAAAGCATTGAAACTTGGAAATTCTTTTACGGACACCCGCGGTATTGAGTATTAATTAAATAAGGTATTTACGCTATGGAAGTATTCTTCGGCAAGGGGCAAAAGCATCTGCTATAGGTCAAAGCCTAATTAATTTGTCTGACAAGCTTAATATCATTATTAATATTGTTACGGAGTATATATTATAATAAAAGAAAAATTAACAATAATTATTACATTCCTACATATTCGTGAAGACGGTTAACGTTAACGATTAACGTTTAACTTCCGCTTACATTCTTTACCGATTAAACGCTTTTAATGATTAACGTCTGTTAATAGTTTTTTGTTAAACGATTAAAAATTAACGACGTTAACTGTTTCTCATTAACCGGTGCCCACCCCACCTTTGTAGTTATTTTTTTCTTTTTTGCTTCCTTTGTCTGCCGCGTCTAGCCACCGAGGGCCGCCCTCAAATTTCTGCCGCCCCTAGGGCATTTGCCACTAGTGTTGCCTAGCTGTTAAGAGGGCCCTGTATCGGATATCATATTATAAATATATATTATATATATAATATATATATATTTATAATTATATATATATATATATAATTATATATATATATATTTATATATAATATATATATATATATATATATATATAATACATGGGCGTCGCCCAGCTTCCAGCCTAGGGAGGGCAGCTTAAAATTTTGTAAAGCTTTTCTATATAATATATATATATATATATATAATATATATATATATTATATATATATATATATATATATATATATAATATATATATATATATATATATATATATACATAATATATATATATAATAAGAAAAAGAAGACATAAACTAGAAACATTTTTTATGGATAATTAAGTGATTTAATGATTTTTAAAAAATTATTTAGTTTTAAGAATAGAATATCAAATACAATACGCAATGATGGAAAATCACAATATAGAGCAGTGGCAAAATTGATATTATTAAAAAAGTAATTTCCTTGGGTTCAACGCAAATTTATCAACACTATACTTGAAAATAAACTTACTGTATTTATCATACACAAATTTCCTATGTACACTCATCATGAGCCAGCCATTTTAACCTGTCGCTTCCATAGAACTTTCGCAGCCAATCTTGATTCCTTAGCAGAATACTGAAAGAGTGTTTCTACTGTACTGGTGGTACATGATTGGGCGAGTAGTATCATCAAAGCCTTTTTTCGTCGACGGAAAGAAAGGTTAAGTCTCCTTTAAGACTTGGAAGACAACAAAATCTCTTTGTTCTTCACTACTCAGTTTCGTGTCCTTCCAAATTTTGTACAAAGTTCTAGCTCTTCTTGCCTTCTAAGTGGTAAAAAACTATAAAATGAAGCTGTCTTTTTCCTTTTAAAAACTCATCGGTTGTTATGAGATCATGTGGAAGGCATGTGGTAGATATGTCAATCATAAAGCAGAGTGTATTTTCAGTAAAACCAGTAATTCCAAAGAAGAAGTTTTAAAATCCAGATACGGAGTTCTTATTAAGGATCTTCTCCAAAACTTCGTGGGATTTGTTGCTGGATGGTTGTTGCAGGTGCTGCTGCCTACCAAAAAATCCGTGTATATTCAGATCAAGTCATAGTTGCTCGGCGATTTCATTAGCTTCTTTAACACTTCATCGGTGATTGTTTCTTCACTTTCCCGATGGCTCCTAACCATTTCCACAATATGTGAATGTGCTGCGAGGTTTTGACAGATATCCAAAGGTCTTAGATTGGGAGAGCATTTACAACTGCTCTAACATCGCACAAAGTATTTCGCGATCAATATCATAGCCATGATGAATGACGACCTACATGCAGCCGAAATGCAAACTGAAAAGGTTTTTCGAGTAGGCGGTATTTCTTTCAATGGAAAGGATTTCTAATGCCTGCATCATTCATACAAAGTGCTCCTTAAAACACTCTGATGCACTTGTGTTCAGACCATCTGGTCTGCATAGGCTTAGGTTGTTTGCATTAATTTTCTTCTCAAAACCTACTCGCGAAAACGTAATAATGTCCGTTATAGTTCCCACAGTATTGCGGATTCTGGTATTGTGTTTCAAATCATTACTACTAGATTTTTTTGTGTGAAGACCAATGAAAAACAATGCTTTTATATACTTTTTCCTCAATATTGCTTGGACACTTCCTTCTTTGCCAGACATCGTAGTAAACAGCCATCGAACCCAAGCCCAAGCATCTCGGATCCAGTTCTTCGCGTCGTCCACAAAATCGTCAATGGCTTTTGAAATGTTTTTTTGCGTCAAGTGCTTTCAGCTCTGTACAAAGCCAATAAATTCTTTTTTGACTTCATCGGACTCTTTGTCGCAATAGCGCAACACTATGGAATTGTTCCTTTAACAGAAATATCAGCGGTTTCATCTGCTAGTAGCTAACGTGCACGCTTCCTTTACCTTATTAACGAATGTTCCTTTATTAGTAGTACCACAAGAGAAATGATCCATTCTGGATCTGAACTTCATTGTATGTGGCATTTTTCTTTCCCTTTTCAAAATGACTGATCCCCGGCATCTATTCGTAAGGCTGCACAAATCTTGCAACACTCGCCTCATCATGGATGCTTACCCCGAAGCGTAAATCGCGCGTACAAGAAATGTCACACATGAAATTTGAAGATAATTTTTTTTTATTTCTTCTATGATTTTCTTAGAATGATTTTTAATTTTTTGTCTACCGGCACGTCCTGTAGGAACAATCTTGCAGCTTCAACAGCAGTTTTATGCCACTCTGTGCTTGTATGTCCCTTACAAACCGCATGAAACATCTTTATATTTAGTGAAAAGGTCTTATTGTTAAAGAGACTAGGACCCCCTCTGAACGAAACTTCTTATTCTGTAGAAATAAAAGACAAAACTTGCAAAATGCTCCCTTTAGGCGCCTGGAGTATGTCAGCCCAAGGTGAATATGTCTCCAACCATTCATAATTGAATTTCCTCTTTAAGTGCGTAGCATCTTCAAAATTATAGGTCTTAGTGGAATCCAACACTTCTTTCAGTAACTTTTCTTTTCTCAATCGAATCATAGATGAATGGTCCAACGTAGTCTACCAATTGCATTTTCGTGACTGTCATCGACTGAAACCGCAAGCTCCGAAATCTGGACCCATATCGTACTCGGTCGAGTGCTGGGCCTGGTGTGAGGTTCTTCATCATGGAAATATGCGAAGTTAGGAAGGATTGCTTCATTGTGTAGTTCATTAGTTGAATTTATTGAGCTTCTCCGTTTCACGGCTACCATTTCCAATTTTTCTGAGTTCCTTTTCAAATTACTGCAAACAATATATTATATATATATATATATATATATATATATATATATATATATATATATATATATATATATATATATATATATATATATATATATATTATATATATTATTCTATTATATATAATATATATATATATATATATATATATATATATATATATATATATATATATTATGAAAAATTTATTATAAAATGTTCAAAAATGACGTCATTTAAAATTTTTGACCACAGTATTAAGTAACAGTAAAATGAGTCATCAATAAAGACTTAAATATTATAGAAAAATTCCTCCGCCACTGGTGACGTAACTAGATAGCGGTTAGTAAGGATAAACAATATTGAATATTCATTAGTATTCCGTCAGTAATTACTCTGTGAACACGTGTCTAATTTTTAGTGTTCCTTAACAGTACAATAAGTTGTGGTTCATTTTTATTAATGAGTTAGTATGCAGTATTGTGCAACTTATTATTTTTAATGTTTATACGATCATGGCTAAGAAAAACCTGTAAGTTAAACTTTATAACTGTCATTAGTAAAGTTAATTATTTTAAGTTACTCAAAAGAATAAAGTTGTTCTTAATATTGAAAAGAAGCATTTTCAAAGTTGAATTCTCCTGTCTGCCTTTAATAACAATTAAAAAGTCTCATTGTTTAATAAAAGTACTTAAATGTTCTTAAACGTTCTTAAATCATCGCCAAGGAAAAGGAGGTGCCTCCGTGAAGCTAATCAGGAAAGTAATTAATTCTACATCTGTAACTAGAACATTTAAGGTAAATATAAATTTAATGTTTTTTGATTAAAAATTAGTAGAAAAAACTAATTAATAGGCCGGTGGCGAAATGAGCCGCTTCAATCAAAAAAGTGAAAGAAACTTTTTTGATATATTTGAAAATGTTACAAATGTTAATATTTGAAAATGTTTCATCAAGGAAAATGATGAATAATGTATCTAACATTATTTGAAAATGTTGCGCATTTGAAAATGTTGCGCATTTGAAAACCTAACATTTCATACTTGAAATAATTTACGATCTCTACGATCTTTATCAAAGTGAAAAAAGTTTAATTATTTTTCATCAAAGTTATTCATCAAGTGAAAAGTTTATTTGCCCTAATATTAAAAAGTGATTTAGTGAAGATTTAAACTATTGAAAAGTTTTAATACTTAAACAATTTTCGAAAAGGGATAACGCATGCGGCAACAGATCTGGCGCCACAAGTCGTAAAATTCTCTCTCTTTT
>JABUQX010010769.1:0-5000 GCA_015478945.1 Trachelipus rathkii
CAAGAGAGAGATCCTGTTCAACGCATGAATCTATGATCATTGATTCAAGTCATATTTTAGGTAAAAATTTGTCATGTTTTACATACCTAAAGTCAGTACATTAGTAAAGTCTAATCTACCAGCCACATCACCCTCATCCAATCAGCCCATGATCTATTGATCTATTGATCTATTGATCTATTGATTCAAGTCATATTTTGTATAACATAACAAAAACTTTTTTTTTATTTATTTTTTGTTTTATTTGCTTTAAAACTTTCTTTTTTACCTCAAAATTGTTAATGCTTTTCACAATTTATAACTTCAAAAATTTGAGTTTCTTACGTACCTAACGGCAGTAAATCAGTAAATCAGTAATGATTCACCCGCCCTACCCTCCCCACCCACCCCAGGATATATTGATTTATTGATTCAAGTCACATTTTGAGTATCATTTTGGATAAACAGAACATAAAAACAAGTTCTTTATCCACTGATCATTGAATATATGCTAAGGTACAAAGTTTTCTCATTAATAAAGCTAAACACAGCATAACCTGACAAAAAATATAATGTTCAACAACAAACCCTAACATACCTTACGCTATGAATAAACTGGCAACACTAAAAAGTTCCACACTTACAACAGTAAAGTAACTAACATAGCCATATCAAACATGTGAGCTATATTTTTTGTTCCAAGGCCCCATATCTCCCTAAGCCCATTGTTCAAAATTTTAAAAAATTTACCCAATAACCTACCTACCTACCAAATACCTACGAACGGGTAAAGACAAACAATAGTAAAGAGTTTTAATATCCTCTGTAAAGCTAAACTATGAACATAACATCACTTACACGGCATCAACCAAGACAAATACCAGCTATAATTATTAACCAACTACCAATAAAGCGACCCATAAGAGGAGAAGTAAAAAACAAAAGTGGTGGATCCGCAGAAAGAGGGGGATCACCCCTAAGGGGTGTAAGCGGGCATTACCCCTCGAAGGAGGGGAAGGGTCTCTGCCCCTTACCGGCCAAGGCCCAAAACCCGCTTACACCCCCTTAGGGGGTGATCCCTTCTGCGGATTCACACCCTTTCAAGGGTGCATCCCCATTGGATTTTTCGCTCCGGAGGAGATGTGTTGCTTTAAATACTTTATTACATAGTGAAAATTAGCCCGCTTACACTCCCCCTCGGGGTACGCCGAGATGGTTCTTCACGCCATCTCTCCGGGGTGATCTCCCTGTAGTGGGGTTCAATCGTTGAAATTGCTCGTTTATTGTGGTCGCAAAGATTGAGATTATGTATAATGAGTGAGCGCATTCCGTGAAAGTTTTTGTATAAACATGAAAGTATCCCAAATGCAAAGTTTATAGTGTAAGCCTAACGAACCGAAAATATTGGGTAGTATTTCGAACGTAGGATAGGTTAAGCCTGATGCCGATGTTAGTTACTTACCGTTGATAAGCAAAGAACTTTTGTTAATGAAACTGTTTATTGGCCTGAGTTAGGTACGTTAATGTTAAATATTAAATTACAATGTGAAATTAAACCGCTGATATTGTTAGAGATATGATGAATTTCGTAGATATTACTGTGTTAACTGGACGATGATGTGTTAGAAACGTGTGCCTAGGTTATGTTTTTGCTGAGTAATGTTAGGTTTGCTCAAGAATTTTTTGCTAATGTTTACGTTTATTCATAGTTCAAAATGATGTTATATTCGAAACGAGTGACACTTTGATGAAGATAGTGTCAATTCATAGTTCAAGATGCTGGTATCGTTGATAGATTGGTCACTTGTTAAGGGATTTTTTTAGATAATACTGCTTTAACTGGTGTGATATGTTGGAAAAGTGGGGATGCATTGAGTTTTGCATGTCCTGTTAGCTACTTTACCTTGATAAGTAAGGGAATTTTTGCGGATGTTACAGATTATTCATACGTGACGGTATGTTAGCTTTGCCTTTGTGCATTATATTCTTAGTTCAGGTTATGAAATATGTTAGCTTATTGATGTGAAAACTTTCTTACCTTAGCATATATTCGTTGGTCTGTATGATCAATTAGGTAAGGCTATGATAAATGTTTGTTAAAAATATTACTATGTTAAGGAAAAATCCTATGAATATGTTACAGAATAACGTTTTTGAAAGGTGAGAACAGGTTACGTTCTGTATTCAATGTTAGTTTTACTTTACTGTTGTTAAGTAATGAACTTTGTTAATGTTTAGTAGTTTATTCGGGCGTAGGGTGTGTTAGGTTTGTCGTTGTAAAATAATATTCTTAGTTCAGGTTATGAATGGTTAGCTTTATTGATGCTAAAACCTTGTTGGGTAAGCCTATATTCGTAGGTCAGTATATTAAAGAACTTATTTTTTATGTTATGTTTATCCAAAAATGATACTCGAAATATGACTTGAATCACTAGATCAATAGATCACGGGAGGATGGGTGGGGAGGGGCCTGCAGGGACGGGTGGTTTGATTTACTGATTTACTGATTTACTGCTTTAAAATCAGTAAACTATTACACTTTACTATGATATTTTATTCAAAGAACTTATTTTTATGTTATGTTTGGATAAAACTTTGTTATTTTTATGTCATGTTTGAATTAAACTTTGTTATGTTTGCAATTTTTCGTTGGGGATTATGATATTAGGTAGTTATGCAATGAATTTTTTTGTTAAATATTACGAGTTAATTTAAAAACTTTGTTACGTTAGCATTTATATTCGTTGTCAGTATGATAATTAGACAGGGTTATGCTAAATTTTTGTTAAATATTACCATGTTAATGTAAAATTAACATTGATGTGTTAGCGATATGTTTGAAAAAGGTTACGTTTTGTAGGCTGTGTTAGGTACTTTACTGTTGCTAAGCATGGAACTTTGTTAAGGTTAGTTCTTTGTTGTTGTTGTTCAGCGAGATTATATGCACTTTTGAACTGATATGATTCGTCCGTACGTCATATTCTTGTTTACTATCTTCTGATTGGTTGAAAGAAAGAATCTCATTACATTTAAGGATTGTTTATACATTTTATTTTCATCAGTAGGACATTTTTCGCTGTGCTGGTACGATGACATCTCCCCGCATCTCTATGCTTGTTGTTGATATCTTTACGAGGAGTTTCGTTATTACCAACGATGTGTCATTTATATTTATTAGTAAACGGATGGTTACCGATACATTGCTTGTATTCAACGCCAAAGGTTCAAATAATTTAGACCTTATTCCTATTTGTGTTGAAGAATTCATGCAAAGATTATAGATATCGCAGCAGCATGGGTAGAGGATAATTGTGCATCATCTGATGTATCGACGAGCAGTGAAATATCTAACTGGGGAGACAGCGTGAGAGGTTCTAATAAAATAGACGCTGTTTTCTCTTCGTGCGACAATATTAAAAGCTTTGATGTACGCAACTATTGGAGACCCATCGATGGCGCGACCTTCTGGCGTACGTGTATAGGTTACACAGTTCGAAAATCTGAAAATATTACAGCATTGCTTAAAATAAAAAATGAATTAACATCGCATCTTAACGACGTTGACATACTTGAGAACTTAATGCATATAGCTCATGGTGTAATCTATGATATTTACACAGAAACATGTGGTTTCCCTTATAATGCGTATACAGGAGTGTGCTAATAACTAATCAGATGGACGAGTTTAGCTTCTCTCTGGAACGAGAGATGAGTGCTGTTGAAACCAAAATAGCAGAAAAATGGTTTAATTGCTGCGCCACAAACGCATTTAATATTTACTCTTCCAAGGGTGGCTGAATCTCTGGAGAGATATATAGAACTTATCCAGCTTATGTTGAATCCTATGTCCTATGATTAGATGAATTAATATATTTAATATAAAGCATATATTTTTATATAACGCTCTTTTCAATGTAAATTATATGATATAAAAATGAAAACTAGTTTTACTTCCCTATTATGGTCGCTTTATTGGCTAAGTTGTTAATGATAGCTGTTTATTTATCTGGTTGTTGTGTGTTAAGTATGTTATGTTTATAGTTTAGCTTTACAGAGGATAAAACTTTACTATGTTTGTCTTTACCCGTTAGGTGTTTTGGTAACTAGGTAAGGTTATGGTAAATTTAATTGACATGTTAGAGATATGCTTGACAAAAATGTGAATAGCTCACGTGTTTGTATGCTATGTTAGTTACTTTACTGTTGTTAAGTGTGGAACTTTGTTAATGTTACCAGTTTATTCATACGTAAGGTATGTTAGATTTGTTGTTGTACATTATATTCTTAGTTCAGATGATGCTGTGTTAGCTTTATTAATGTGAAAACTTTGTTACGTTAGCATATATTCGTTGATCAGTGTATAAAGAACTTGTTTTTATGTTATGTTCATCCAAAATGATACTCGAAATGTGACTTGAATCAATAGATCCAGGGGTGGGTGGTTTGATTTACTGATTTACTGATTTACTGCGTTAGGGGACGTAAAAACTCAAATTTTTTAAGTTATAAATGTGAAAAGCATAAAAATTTTAAAGCAAATAAAACTAAACAAAAATAAATAAATAAAACAAATTTTTTTTGTTATGTAATACAAAATATGACTTGAAACAATAGATCAATAGATAATTAGATCATGGGATGATGGGGAGGGTGGGGTGGCTGGTTTGATTTACTGATTTACTGATTTACTGCTTTAGGGTATGTAAAACATGACAATTTTACTAAAATATATGACTTAAATCAATAGATCAATAGATCATGGTTGGACAGGAGTGTAGGTTGGGTGGTTTGATTTACTGATTTACTGATTTAGGGTATGTAAAACATGACAATTTTAGTGAAAAATATGACTTGAATCAATAGGTCAATAGATCAATAGATCAATAGATCAATAGATCATCATATCACGGATGGACAGGAGGGTGGCTATATGGTGGTCTGATCTACTGATTTACTGTTTTAGGGTAAGTAAAACATGACAATTTTAGTAAAAAAATATGACTTGAATCAATAGATCAATT
>JABUQX010010769.1:7500-20000 GCA_015478945.1 Trachelipus rathkii
TAATAAATAAATAAATAATAAGTAAATAAATAAATAAATAAATAAATAAATAAATAAATAAATAATAATAACAAAATAAATAAAAATAAATATAAATAAATAAATAAATAAATAAATAAAAAATAAATAAATAAATAAATAAAAAATAAATAATTAAATAAATAAAAATAATATATATAATATATATATATATATATATATATATATATATATATATATATATATATATAATATATATATATTATATATATATATTATATTATAATTTATAATATGTATCTCTTATATATATATTATTATTATAGCCGTATAAGGCCTCACAAGCTCACACCGCAACCGTCACGCACCACCGCATCCGCACAACACCCCGCACAACACCACACCGCACGCAACGCCCAACATGTGATAAGGCTGAGGTTACGTCCCCGTGCGTGCGTACCCCGGACGGGGGCACCGCGCCCCCTAAAATATCGAAATGCTCGTAGAAGAAAGTATTTGGAGAAAGGATTTGAAATCGGATTTCTGGAAAGAGTCGCTATCGGAGTCAGAGGAGTTGGCATCGGCACCGGTGCTGGCTCCGGTGCGGTGCTGAGTTAGTAAATATTTGTGTAATGATACAATATTTGTATCTTTATATGTTATCGAACCCGTAGATCTCGAATATGATAGTTTCAAGATCGTGAGGGGTGTCTGTGACCCCCAATATGGGGGTCCCTCCATAGAAATGAACGGAATGCATAAGAGAAGTGGAGAAAGAAGTCTAATTCGGTGTCAGAGAAGGAAGGAGTTGGGGTTAGAGGAGTAGGAGTTGACAACGGCACCGGTGCTGGAGCCGGTGCGGTGCTGAGTTAATAAACAATCGTTTAGCCCCATACTGGTATCAAAATATATGTTTATAAGGTCGTAGAACTGGAATACAATGGTTATAAGTTCGTTAAGGGTGTCTGGGGACCCCACAGAGGAGGGGTGTCCCCTGAAGAAATGCACGGAGCGTAAAACAGAAGAAGATGGAGAAGGAAGAAGGAGGAAGGATGGGGAAACGGAGTCTGAGAAAGGAGTTCAGAGTTTGTTTTTACGACCGGGTGCTGGAGCCGGTGCGGTGCTGGAGCCGGTGCGGTGCTGAGTTTGTAAACATTCGATTGCTATTTTATTTTATAAGTTTCATTTTAACATTTAATTTTTGTTTTCAATTTAATTTTTTACTAAAATTATTATGTTTTACATACCCTAAATCAGTAAATCAGTAAATCAAACCACCCACCCTACCCTCCCCCACCCCTTCATGATCTATTTATCTATTGATCTATTGATTCAAGTCATATTTTTTTTTACTAAAATTGTTATGTTTTACATACCCTAAAGCAGTAAATCAGTAAATCAGTAAATAAAAACACTCTACCCAGTACCCTCATACCCATCCTATGATCTATTGATCTATTAATCTATTGTTTCATGTCACATATCGAGTATCATTTTGGATACACACAACATAAAATCAAGTTCTTTATACACTGACCAACGAATATATTCTAACGTAACAAAGTTTTCACATTAATAAAGCTAACATAGCATCACCATATTCACACTTTTTCAGGTATATCTCTAACATATCAATGTTAATTTAACATTAGGCATGGTAAATATTTAGCAAAATTATTATAACCCTGCTAATTATCATACTGATCAACGAATATATGCTAACGTAACAAAGTTTTCACATTAATAAAGCTTACATAGCAACATCTGAACTAAGAATATAATGCACAACGACAAACCTAACACACCTTAAGCAGGAATAAACTGCTAACATTCACAAAGTTCCATGCTTACCAACAGTAAAGTAACTAACAAGGCATACAAAAACGTAACTTATTCCCACTTTGTCGAGCATATCTCTAACATATCAATGTTAATTTTACATTAACACGGTAATATTTAACAAACATTTATCATAACCTTGTCTAATTATCATACAGACCAACGAATATATGCTAACGTAACAAAGTTTTCATATTAATAAAGCGAACATAAGGGCAATAATTTCACATTAATAAAGTTACATAAGGGCCCTTACCGCTTACACCCCCCTTTGGGGTACTACGAGATGGGTTCATGTATCTCTCTGGGGTGATATCCATGTAGTGGACCTTTAACGTCTATTTATGGTTCATAAATCAGACCTGTGCCAATATATATATATATATATAATATATATATATTATATTATATATATATATTATTATTTATATATATACTATTATATAATATATATATATATATATATATATTATATATATATTATATATATATATATATAATATATATACTTATAAATTTCTGCACAACAAACATGATATATTTTTCATTTAATTTCTCCTCCAAAACGAAACTTACCACACAATTTCACTACCTCTCAAAAACGATACTTATCATAAAGTTTTCCAACTTTTTTAAGAACTTTTTAAATATTTAAAAGAGTTAGTTTTTTTTTTTTAATTTCATCCATAAAAATGTCTGCCTGATAACAAAAATGTAATTTATTTTCATGTAACTGTTCTAGTTTTTTAGTTACATGCATGTTAATTTCTGGAGGCTGACATATATATATATATATATATATATAATATATATATATATATATATATATTATATATATTATATATATATATATATATATAATATATAATATATATATTATATATATATATATATATATATATATATATATATATATTATATATATATATATATATATATATATTATATATAATATTATATATATTAATGGTTGTTTTGATTTAGACCATTTAAATTCTTTGGGTACAAACGAACAAGAAATAAAATATTCTATTTAATTTTTTCATTTTTTTAAAATACAACAAAAAATTTTTATAAGCTGAGTATATAGCTAATACATCTAATTATACATTTATATATTAAAATAAATCGGAGGAAATATAAGTAACTAATATTTAATTTATTTTTGGTAAGCTCAGAAAATGTAAGCATAGTCCAAAAAACTAGTAATTTCAAATCATTTTTTCTTTTAGGGAATTGCTAGATAGATGATAAAGCAAATAATATTGCATAGTTCAACAAAGTTCTAATTGAGTGGGAGGGAATTTCTCAATCAATTTACATTTTCCAACTTTTATAATGTAACAATTAACAGCACCATTTTCAATTTATATATCTTTCTAATTTGCAATTAATTGCTGATTAAAAGACATATATTATATATATATGTCTAATGTATATTATATATATATATATATATATATATATATATATATATATATATATATATATATATATATATATATATATAAAAAAAAGCAGATATAAATAGATGATATATATATATAATTATATATATATATATATATATATAAACAAGAAAGATCAGAGGTCTCCTTACAGAAGCCATACTGGCAATCAGATGTTTCTAAATCTTCCTATTAAGAATAGATTATAAAACTTTAGAAAGTACAGAGGTTAAAGCAATAGGGATGATAGTTAGATTTTTGATTATGGATCCCCATCTTCAGCACAGGCGGGATGAATCCACGCTTCCAGCAGGAGGCAAAGATTGAATTTGATAAACAGTGAGGAAACTGTTTACCAGAGCAGGGTGTAAGCTCAAAAGCACAGGTTTTGAGGACCACTGGAGGGAGGCCTTCAGCACTGTCCACCTTCTTATTGTTAAGCTCAAAGAGTGCAAAAATAACATTTAAATGAGTTAGAGGGAGGCGAAGAGGAGGAATAGCTCTGGAATCGTCTAGAGGGAATCAGATTGGAAAGTTTGAACAAATAGTTTTGTTTTAGCAGAAGTTAAGACAGCAGTGTTACAGTTAGAGATACAAGAGGAGGGAGAATGGAAGAAGCATTTTTGGAGTTGACATTTTAAAATTGCAAAAGTTCAAAAAGAGTGTGAGATAAAGGAACCAAGAAGATTGTTGCATTTTCTAGGAAGAAAAAGTTTTTACGGTCCCAAAGAGCTGAGATTTTGTCATTGCGGGATCAAATGTATAAACCAAGAGTTTCTGCATTTGATGACAAAGATAATTTCTGATGAAACAAAGTTTATCAATTTTAGTTTAACCCTGCTCAGGTACACCTCTTTAAAAATCACATAGTTGGTACACGTTGGTCAAATTTTTCACGGCTTACTTAACCTTATTTAAACCTTTATTTTGATAAACTAGGTTATTAATATTGTTTTGATATATATTTGATGCATACATCTTCAAAGGGATGACTGAGACAAACTTTCATGCAAACAAATTTTTTTTAAAACCTTTTATAAAAACACAGTTACTTTTTTTTAAAGATACCCCCCCAAAAAAACACCATATTTTTTTAATATAATATAAAAAAAACATCAAACTCTATTTTTATTAAAATTTTTATGCAAATAAACAAAAAATGTGTAGAATCATCGATATTTTCATCCACATCGCCATTTATGACTCTATTGTCTTCAAAGAAACTGAAATGAAATGGAGCCCTCAATTATTTTTTTATAAAATAATGGAAATAATTTCTAATCTACATATGCAAAATATAGTACATTTGACGGCCCCTATATCATATATATATATATAATATAATATATATGTAATATATTATATATATAATATAACTATATATATATATATATATATATATATATACCTATAATAAATATTATAATATATATATAAATATATATATATAATATTATATATATTATATATATAAGTATTAATATATTATATAAATTGATTCTTCCTCTTACCCTGTCCGTGAACTGAGGTGAACCAATTATCACCTGTCACATTTCTTCCTGAATTGGTGTATAGAGAAATAAGTTCTTCAACTACAAACTCGCCTAAAGAAACCCCATTTAGTGGTTTTGTGTGCTTACCTAAATAAGGCATTGCATTCAACATATAGGAAGATTGGGAGTCACATACCATTATCAGCTTTATGCCATATTTCGCAGGCTAATTGGCAATGTACATTCTAAAGAGACACCTTCCCCTGAGGCCAAAATAGCATGGGTTCAGTAAAGTAATATTTCACCAGGAGCACATAGTGTGAGGCTGAAAGTTTGGTTATAACAGTTTTCCCAAAAAAATTGACTGGAAGAAATTTCATCTCACGAGGACACGATACGACTCACTCGTAGGAAGCTATCATCAAAATCGGAGATGTTCTAAGCAAAAATTTGAAACACACTCGTCCCATTGATGCCCTAGAAAAAAAAGAACTGCCCCAATATTCACTACTTAAAATTTTCCTCGGGTGGAAACATGATGTCGGGAGCAACATGGTGAGTGGTTATAGGATGGAATGAGTAACTATCGATGCACAGATAGTTAATGTAAACAAATCCTCACATCAATCGGGCATAGTCAAGAATACCATGATAAAACCCCAAGACGTCTTACGTGAAGGCATTTTTGGCATTACTCCCACTGCAAGTGGAGCATATTATTTGGGGTGCTATTCTCCGTCCTGGCGGCATCACCCTAGGGGCCGGTCCCCCCTGGGGGACCGTATTTATATTGATTCGCCTATTGAACGTGCCAGTTGAGTACATGTGTACTTGACTACATGCTCATTACTTTCATGAGCGTTTTTACCCTACCCCCTGTTCATCCCCTACCCCCTATGAAGTAATCATCTTATAGGCTGGACCAGGGCTCGAGCCCTGGACTCAGCGTCTTCCCTGAGTGATATTTGGCCCACCTACCTGCATGGGGCTCACCTTCTGGGTTATTTTAACTCTCTGAGTTTTATTTTCGGGGCGGCTATGGTCCCCCAGGGGTCCCTATGTTCTATTGATTCGCCATGTACGTGAGTGAGTGTGTAGTGCAGAGCACAGCTCATACACATTCATGAACATTTTTTCCTCTATCTCCTTTTGTTTATCCCCCTACCCCCCCTTTGTTCTACATCATCACGAGGTTCCTGGATGTATTTTAGACCTAACTATGTGCGGTGTACGGGGTAGCCTCGTACCATGGATGGCGTAAGCCACGTCCCATGAAAGTAGCTTGAGGCTACCTTTTCAAGGTACCTTTCAAGGGCCACGTCATGAAAGTAGCTGAGCTACTTTCAGTGGAAGTAGCTGAAGCTACTTTCGATTGAAAGAGACATGAAAGATACTTTCAAAGAGATTAACTTATTCATGAAAGTAGGCTGAAGCCCGCGAGATGGAAGGCCAACGAGAACGCGTCCGCCGGCCCGAAACCGACGCGAGCGCCCGCAGGCGCAATATCCACAGCGCAGCGTGCGAACGCCTTAAATATAATTCGCGGGTATATGGAGTAGACGAGTATAGACGTAGTGTTAGTGATGTATACGTGGGGTATATATAATATATATATATATATATAAATATATATATTATAATATATATAATAAAATAAAATAATAAAATAAAATAAAAATTAATATATATATAAATAATATATAATTATATATTAATATATATATATATAATATATATATATATTATAATAATAAATATATATATAATATTAAAATATAAATATTATATATTAATATATATATATATATATTATATATATATATATATATAATTTGTTGTAATTTTACTAAAAAAATTAGCTATTTCATGTTAAATAACGTGAAAAATTTTACAGTTTTTAACATACAACATAAGCAAGTAAAATCAATAAATCAAACCACCATCAAACCACCCTTCTAACAGCTACATGATCAATTTAGATCTATGAAATCTATATTGATAAACAAGTCATTAATATTTTTATGTAAAATATTTATGCAATTTCATTATTTTTAAACTTAAAAATTTACGTTTTTACCATACCCATGTAAAGACGTAAAGGCGTTGCACCAGGAGGGGTCCCCCTATCACCCCCCTCATGGCGCAGACTGTTCTTTACGTCTATTACGTCTATTACGGTTTAGCTTCTACCGTCCTTCCATAGGGTACGTATAAAAATGTTCATTTACTGTCACAACATCAATAAATTTGTTTATTAAAAATGCGTTGTGTGTCGTGAGAACATGTGTGTGTGTTGGTGTGTGTGTGTGTGTGTGTGTGTTGTGTGTTTTTTTTATTGTAGCGACATCATAGCTAGATCAAATGAGACAGAGGATAGCTAAGTAAAACATCATAGGATATATATATATACCTATATTATATATATATTATAATATAATATATATGATATAATGATATATATATATATTATATATACTCTCACCTATATATATACCCCTACCCTAATATATTTATATACTATACCCTATCACCCTATACCCTACTCCCCTATACCCCCTCCTCACACCCCCTATTAATATATATAATATATATATATGAAGATGAAAAAGATGGGATGTATCGGTGCTTAACAGGTTTATATGCGTTTTCAGTACTCGCTAATGAGTCTATGAGGGACCCCACGTTAGTTGGGTTCCTCGCTGAATGATTGACTGAAGTAACAAAGGGGAAGGTATAGAGCTAAAAAAGATAGGAGATGGAGTACTCGCGTGCACTTATTCGACTCTACTCTTATCAAAGATGTGCTGCTAGTTAGAACACTCTTTTATATACGCCTAGCATTCTCCTATATTTATTTTATTTGAAAACTTGTTTCATTGTTAAAGTTTTTGTTTTTCAAAAGAAAAGTTGTCAAATTTTCAATAAAAAAAAACAATGTTTTGTTGACCCTAAAGCAGGTAAAAAACAAATCACCGCAGCCCCCCCCAAATTGGGTGGTCCTCCCCAAACTCTGTCATTACCGTATTTTTACTGCTTTTACTGTTTTAACTAAACTGTTTTACAGTTTTAGGTCTTAGTTATAACAGTAGTAGTAGTAGTAGTGTAGTAGTAGGGTCATTATAGTAGTAGGTAGTAGTGTGGTTAGTAGTAGAATCACAGTGAAGGATGACATGATAAGATTTATATGTACAAAGATCCCAAAACCAGGATAGCTAATATATATATAACCATAACAACATCACCAAAACTACCACCAACAACAACAATGTCGACACCACCAACAACAACAAACACAACAACAGCAACACCAACAGCAACAACAATCACAACAGCAACAACAACAACACTACCACTAACAACAAAAACTTAGGTCCCCAAACTATCTTTATCAAAAATATAACACCATTATGGACAGCGAATAAACGTTGACATTAACAAAATTCTCCAATGAAGCTAACCCTGACAAACGTTTCAACCTTATAATTTTCTAATATAGCTATATTTTTCAGATCGAGATATTAATAAAGTCACTTATTTTTATGTTTAGTACGGAAACATTTCAGTAAAAACACACGTTTTTACTGCCCCTAAGGACTTAAAACAGTTGGGCAAATAGCCCCTCATGCATGGGTCCATCACACCCTCTCTCTCCGACCCATGCTTTACTGCTTTATAGCTTTACGTACTGTTTGTACACCCATTTTCATGAAAATAACAGTAATAATAATAAAGTTTCTTACTACCTAGCAGAGGAATACTCGAACCAGAAGTAAAAGATGCTACGTTACATCAAACATTAAGCTGAATGGATACAGAGTTCGACTAACAGTGGTAGCGATAGTGGTAGTAGCTGTACCAGTAGAGTAGTTAGTAGTAGTAGTAAGTTAGTAAGTCATAGTAGTAGTAGCAGGTGAGTCGTAGTGGTTAGTAAGTGGTCGGTCGTCAGTCAGTAGTAGTAGTTCATGTAGTAGTAGTCAAGTAGTAGTAGTAGTAGTGTATTAGTAGTAGTAGTAGTAGTAGTAATTGGGCTGTAGTAGTAGTAGTAGTGGTGGTATTATTATTAGTAGAAACTTATTACTATTAATTATATCACCCCAACTCTATTCAATCGTATACATTTTATATTTTCACTAAGCTTTAAACACTGAGTTAAATGTAACATTTAATAAAAGTTTAGCATAAACAACCTCGAATCACTAAAGCTAGCTTAAAACTAATCTTAATTCGCATCAGTGAGAATGACACCCCCGACTGCGATTGGGCTTAAGCCTATCACAGTGAAAGGTAATGTTTGACTAAAGAGTCCGAAATAGATTAAGCTGAAGAAGAAGAAGATGGGTAGTCACGGTGGCTGCTGGTTCAAGGAGAGCCTGAGGTCGGAATCAGCCTGGCATTTTTGGAATCTGAGTCGGCATTTGTGTTTGAATTGTGTTCTAGACGCTGCATTTGAAGTCGCATATACTACAGCAGAGCGCTGAATATTTTCTACCTGTGAGATGTATATAGGGGCGAAAAAAATGAGTGAATAACTATATATATACAAATATATAAATATAATATATATATATATAGATAAAAAAAAAAAATATATATATATATATATATAATATATATATATATATATATTATATATATATATACTATATTATATATATATATATTATATATATATATATATATATATATATATAATATATATATATATATAATATATATATATATATATATTAAAATGTTGATAGAAAAAAAAACAATAAAATGGAATAAAGGGGCAGATGTGGACTTTGAAAAAGCCTTTGATAGGATTGATAGGGAAAGCTATGGCGAGCACTGGACGAAGAAGAGTATGAAGTACCGCAAAAATTAAAAACCGCAATAAAAAGTACATACAGTGGTACAAGAAATAAGATAAGGAGAGAAGTAAGAGAAGAAGGGTGGTTTGAGGCGAGTTCAGTAGGGAGACAGGGAAGTGTGCTCTCGCCCCTGCTATTCATATTATACATGGATTACGTATTGAAGAGATATGTTAAACAGATGGACAATGAGCACACACTACTATACGTAGATGATGATACAGCATTGATAGCAGGCGAGGGGCGGACTTGCAAGAAAATTTGAAGATGGGATGTCCAAATTGGTGAAATAGGTATGAAGATGAATACGTAGAAGACAAGACGGATGTAATGAGAATAGCTAGAAAAAGAAACAAAAAAACTGAAACATCACACAGCAGAAGGAAGAGGGACTACAAGCAGTTGAAATTCAAATAGTTGGGGTGAGGATGGAAGGAGGTGACGAATAGTACATTACAGTAATGAACAGGAAGACAGTTACACCAACAGAAGTGGAAAAATGGGTGATGTAGCAAAACAACGACTGGAGACCATTTACTAGTGGTAGGGTCGGAATGCTGGGACACTGAACACAACACAAGATGGGAAGAGATGGAGGCGTCATGAGTGAGGTGTGAGAGATTGATTGAGAGATACCCTGAGGAGAGGCTGAGAAAATGGATCAATAACTGCTAGAAAACCGGAGCTTTAAAAACTACGCTTGAAACGTTCTTTTTGGACGTGGATGGCCTATGTAAAGCGTTCCGGTTACTGTTTACCTTCAGGCAACGCCAGTCAGTGTTCGCAGTACCTCTTGATGGAGAATAAAATCTCCTTTGACTCTTTACATTGGACACAGCGTTTCAGTGTTAACAATAAAACATTATTGATCCATTACAAGAGAATCAACCTAAGATGAGATTATGGCACTCAAGAGAATGGAGAAGGGAAACTGGACCAAGAGGATGCTGTAATGAGATGCCTGTGCGCCATGGACCCACGGCGCTGGCCGACTAGAAAAGCATGGAAGAAAGCGTTGCGAAGATTGCGATGAAAACTTCGGAGAGTGTCTATGGTGGCATGTGTAGGAGAGAAGAATGAGAAGATAGGAAACCCTCGAAGAAGCGTTCTGCAGAGGCTTTACAAACTGATTAGATCTACCAGAGGGGATGGTGAATAATATATATTATATATATATATATATATATATATATATATATATATATTATATACTATATATATATATATATATATATATTATATATATATATATATATACTATATATATATATATACTATATATATATATATATATATACTATATATATTATATATTATATAATATTATATTATTATTATTATATATATATATAATATATATTTATATAATATATCACCATTTTTTCGCCCCTATAACATCTCAAGTAGAAAATATTTCAGCGTCTGCGTAGTAATATTGCGACTCAGACCCGTCTGGAGCCAGACTTCCAGTCCGGCTCCGACTCAGGATCCAGAATCCCAGTCTGGCTCCGACTCAGGCTCCTGAACCAGAGCCACCGTTGACTCATCTTCGTCTTCCTCAGCTATCTATGTTTCGGGACCTCTTTTATCAAACAATCCTTCACTGTGATTGGCTTAAAGGCCCCAATCGCTAGTCGGGGGTTGTCATTCACTGATGCGACGGAATTAAGATTAGTTTTATAAGCTTAGCTTAGTGATTCGACGAGCTGTTTCAGTGGAAACTTTTTATTAAATGTTACAATTTAACTCAGTGTTTAAAGCTTAATGTGAAAAATATAAATGTATACGACTGAATAGAAAGGGGTGATATATTTAATAGTAATAAAGTTTCTACCTAAACTACTACCACCACTCACTTACTACTACTACAGCCATTACTACTACTACAATACTACTACTTACTACTATACTACTACTACTACACTACTCTATACTACTACGACCGACTACTACCACTACGACCACTGCTACTACTACTACTTACTACTACTACTAACTCTACTACTACTTACTACTACGTACTACCACTATCGCTACCACTGTTAGTCAAACTCTGTATCCATTCTAGCTTAAATACATTAAGTAAATCGGTAGCATCTTTTACTTCTGGTTCGAGTATTCCTCTGCTAGGTAGTAGAATCTTTATATTTATTACTGTTAATTTTCATAGAAAAAGGATCGTTGTACAAACAGTTACGTAAAAGTTATTAAAGCCAGTAAAAAAGCATGGGTCGGAGAGGAGAGGTGTTGTGGACCCATGCATGAGGGGCTATTTGCCCAACTGCTTTAAGTCCTTAGGGGTAGTAAAAACGTGTTTTTACTGAAATGTTTCCGTACTAAACATAAAAATAAGTGACTTTATTAATATCTCGATCTGAAAAATATAGCTATATTAGAAAATTATAAGTTTGAAACGTCTGTCAGGGTTAGCTTCATTGGAGAATTTTGTTAATGTCAACGTTTATTCGCTGTCCATAATGGTGGTATATTTTTGATAAAGTTAGTACGGGACCTAAGTTTTTGTTGGTCTAGGTTGTTGTTGGTTGTTGGTGTTGTTGTTGTTGTTGCTGTTGGTGTTGCTGTTGTTGTGTTTGTTGTTGTTTGTGGTGATCGGACATTGTTGTGTTGGGTGGTAGTTTTGGTTTGATGTTGTGATGGTTAATATATATATTAGCTTATCCCAGGTTTAGGGCATCTCTTTGTACAGATACCTCTTATCATGTCATCCTTCACTGTGATTCTACTACTACCACTACTACTACTACTACTACTACTATGCCTACTACTACTACTACTACTACTGCCAATGTTATAACTAGGACCTAAAACTGTAAAACAGTATAGTAAAACAGTAAAGCAGTAAAATACGGTATGGACAGAGTTTGGGG
>JABUQX010010769.1:30000-32500 GCA_015478945.1 Trachelipus rathkii
TATGCCCCCTGATCTTCCCGTCCATGCTCTTAATATGAAGAATTATTGGCTCTAGTATATCAATAGATTTAAAAATTTTGTAGACTTGTATCATTTTCCTCTGAGAATTCGCCTTTCTACAGAAAAAAAATTCCTAACTCCTTCAGCCTCTCCTCTTAGCTCTTACCCTAAACCCAGAAATCATCCTTGTTGCTCTACGTTGCACTCTCTCTATCATATCTAAGTCTCTTTCTTGTAAATAGGGGCCCCAAACTTGGCACAATACTCTATTATTGGGCTAACATAGATATTATACAGCTTACTTATTACTTCTTTTGCTCTTTGTAAACAATTTATTGCGATTTATTATGCCCAGCTTCTTATTAGCTTTATTATTTGCTTCCAAACACTGATTAGCTACTTCAAAAAATTACTCTTTAATCACACCTAAATTCTTTTCTTGGTCAAAAACTCAAGCCAATCCCCATTCATATCGCAGTTAAAACTTTATTTGAGAAACAACTAAATGAAAAACCTTACACTTTTTTACTATTAAAATTCATTTGCCACTTATCTGCCCACCAAGAAGTTTATCAAGATCATTTTGAATCTTTTTACATCCTTCACTATTCCGTAACTAGGTTGCCACTTTGGTTTCATCTGCAAACTTAGAAAAATTTTGCATTAAGTCCCTGGTCTAAATCAGTTATATTATATATTGAGGAACAATAGTGGCCCAGCTCTGAACCCAGTGGGACACCACTCTTCACTATTTCCCTGAATGACTTATTGCCATTTAGTTGTACACACTGTTTTTTATTCCACAACCACTCTTTTCCAACCATGTACCCACATCCACCTATACCACATTCAAAAACTTCTTCATCAGCTTTAATGTTGGGAACCTTAATCAAACAGATTTATATATTATATATGTATATATTATATATATATATATATATATATATTATATATTATATATATATGTATATATATATATAATTATATATATATATATAATATATATATATTATATGTAATATATATATAATATATATATATATATATATGATATATATATATATTATTAATATATATATATTATATATATATATATATATATATATTATATTATATAGAGAGAGAGAGAGAAGAGAAGAGAGAGAGAAATTATTTTTTATTTTTTGAAGAAAATACCTTCCAAAAATTATAGAATGAAACGAATTAAAAATAAAAAAACAGGAAAAAAAATTCATATTAAATTTCAATAATATAATAATAATAAATAATTAATAATAATAATTAATAATAATAATAAAATAATAATAATAATAATAATAATATAATAATAATAAATAATAATAATAATAATAATAATAATATAATAATAAATAACAATCCCTGTTATAATCAAAATCATTTAATAGTAAAAATTTACCAATTTCATAATAATATAAAATAAAAAATATAATAATATAATAATAAAATAATAATAAAAATAATAAAATAATAATAATAATAATAATATAATAATAATAATAATAATTAATAATAATAATAATAATAATCAATTTAGGGAACTTTTCAACAAAGTCTCCCACTTAAATACATGGTTTTCTTTCAAAGGAACTTAATTTTTGCATTTTTTTTAATTTTTTTTTTTCATAATATTTTGTACTTTATAAAGTGTATATATATTATAGCAAAGTAAGAAACTTTAATTAACTTATTTTTGTAAAAAGAGTAAAATTATATTGTATTTCATTATTCTAATAATTATTTATGAATTTATATAATTTCTTTATTAATTTACTATATTTTCAGAAGTCCAAAGTCTTGAACGAAATTTTAAAGTACTTATGCTTTAATACGAGAAACAAATTTGCTCAAAGAGGGATGAAGCGACAAATTTAGAGATGAGCTGGGCATGTTTATATCACTATACATTTTTGGCGCAATTTGATTGGCTGAGAATGTTGAACATTACGGTATTAATAATACTGGCATAATGCTGCTTCGCTCAATTGGATTCCGACAAAGTTTAGAAATACCTGGCATGTTATATTAATATTAATTCATTTTACATTGACCCGCTTTTCAAGGCGCATTTCTATATATATCATTTAGGTATATATATATATATATATATATATATATATATATATTATATATATATATTATTATATATATACTATATTATATATATATATATATTATATATATATATATATATATATATATATATTATATAATGAACTGAAAATATAATGAAATTTGAAAAAAAGGATTGATTTATTTTTTATCTAATCTGGTCAGTCATCTCCGCATCAATAGATGACTGGACGCTTCGCCATGATATATATATATATATATCATATTATTATATATTAATATATATTTATATTAATATTTTAAACACACATATATTATATAATTACATATATATAATACTATAACCCAAACTATAATACTATATATTATATATATATATATTCATATATACTACCTATATATATATATA
>JABUQX010010769.1:37500-45000 GCA_015478945.1 Trachelipus rathkii
TCCTATTATCTCTCTTATTCTTGAAGAGCTTAAATTTAAATTTTATGATGTTATTCACATCTTAAAATCAAAGTCTTATAAGGGTATATAAGCAGCCACATACTAATCGGAATTAAGTATGAAAAAGAAATAAGAAAATATGTATATTAAATTTCAACAAAAAGGTGCGGAATATAAATATTTTTTCGAGTCAGTAGTAAATCTAGAAAGGAAAATATAATTTATCTTTGCTGACTTTAATCAGTCTTTTTTCTTCGATAAATATCCCAATAAAAAATATCTCTAGAATGAGATAACTACGCCTACTTTGTTTTGCTTGATTGACCTTTGGTGGAAGTTTCTTTAACATAAGAATATTGACCAGATATATATGATATATATATATATTTATTAAAATTTATATAATATATATATATATATATATATATATAATATATATATATATATATCATTATAGTTATATATATATATATTATATATTATATATATATATATATATTTATTATATATATAATATATATATATTACAACAATACTAAATATATATATAATATATATTACACCAATAATATAATACAACTAAAAACTAAATATAATACTTAAAATATATATAATAAATAACTATCACTATAATAATAATAATAATATAGTATATATATATATATAATAAATAATACTATATATTATATAATATAATACTACTATTATATACTATGAATTAGAAATATCTAATATATTTATTATAATGATTAATAATTCATCATCATATTATTTTTTTTAAATATTATTCCTATGATTATTGTTATTATTATTATTTTATTGTTTATTATTATTATTATTATTATTAGTATTAGTATTATTATTATTATTATTATTATTATTATTAGTATTAGTATTATTATTATTATTTATGAATGATTATTTGAAATTATCAATTATTATTATTTCTAATTATTTATTATTAAGCTATCATTATATCATTATATCTGATTATATTATCATATTATCCTTATTATTATTATTATTATTATTATTATTATTATTATTATTATTATTATATTTACTTATGCTTGTTATTTTATATTTCATATTTTTTTATGATCGTGATGTTGAGTTTTGTTTTCAGTGGAAATTTTTTTTTCTTGGTTTGGCGATTTGCCGCATTTGAGGGAATTGACGAGTTTAACAAAAAGCTGGAGATTTTCCAGGTGATAGGTGTTATTATTTTTATTTTAGTTATTTTTGAGATGATTTTTATAATTTTAATTTGAATTTATGTACTTGTTTGAATTACAATTTTTTGAAATATCTTAAATTGAATAATAACGTAATGATTATAATTGAGGACTTAAATTTAATTTTCGTATGTTGTTTTATACTTATATTCATTTTTGTATTATGTATAATAGTTAGGATTGTTTTTTTTTTCTTTTTTTTAGCTTTTTGTTTTCTTGGGCGAGTTTCCGGATTTAATACTGAAGACTGAGCTCAATGAAAGCAAAATGGAATATATAAAATATATATAGAAAGTAATAAGTGGCCTGAATAATTAGACTGAAAAGATTTTGAGAGGAATAAGTTGAAGATAGAGATTGTAGATTATATATTGATTATAGATTGAAAAAAAAGAAAAAAGAAAAATAACGGGAACGAAAAATATTTGAAGGATGCACATAAAAGTTTGAAAAATAGAATTGAATAAACAAAAGGAAAGTCGGAAAATAGAAAAGAAACGAAAAGCGAAGTGTAGAAATTAAAATTGAAAAAGGACTATTTATAAAAATGACAATTGAAAAAAAAGACTATTGAGTAAAATGTAAAGAAAAATAATCTTTAAAGATAAACTTTTCGGTAAATTTAGGATTAAGGTATTTTAGTATTGGGGAACATATAACTTTTAGATTTAAGGAAATTATTATTTTTTTTTTTGCGCTACTTTGCTTAAATAAATTATTTACTCCTTTGATGGTTGATAAGACCCTTGGTTGTTGTTTTTTGGTTTTGATATTAAAATTCTAGATTTTTTTTGTTAAGTGTTTTATTATTTTCCTTGGTGTTCTTTATGTTTTTGTGTTTCTTAGTTTATTTTGGACGACCCACGACTTTAATGGGATACGTGGTGGGAGACAGAAGAACCCACAACACTACTACTACTACTACTGCTACTGCTACTACCACTAAAGAAAGAAAGAAAAAGACAAAGAAAAAGAAAAAGATTTTGTTCAGTATAAAATGTAACGAACTTTACCAAATTCGAAGCCAGAAAGATGGAATAATGAAATTAGAAATTCTTTAAGTAATCAAAATAGAGCTTATAAACTTTGGAAGTCTTCTCCTTCAGTGAAAAATAATAATAGTTTAACAGCTTGTCATCGAAGCTGCAAACGATTAATTAGATACTATAGACGAAACTATGAAATTAATATTGCTCGAGAGAGTAAAAATAATTCTAAAAAGCTTTACAAATATATTAATAACAAAAGTTCCATTTAGGAATCAATTGGACCATTACTGAACATTAATAGAAATTTAAAATCAAACAGTGCTGATATAGCAAACATTTCAAACAATTTTTTCTCCACAGGTTTTACGAAAGAGAATCTAGATAGCATGCCTAGCCTGAAAGACATAAGGTATTTTCATGCAGACAATAATTTAGATACATTTGAAATTCTAAAAGGGGAAGTTGTTTTCCAGATTGATAAACTATTAATAAATAAATCACCTGGCCCAGATGGATACTATCCAATGCATCTCAAAAATTTGAAAGATATATTAGTGAAACCTTTGACAATGCTTTTCAATAAGTCTTAAAAGAAGGAATAGTTCCTCATGATTTCAAACTTGCTAATATAACTCACTTTTTCAAAAAAGGAGATCGTCAGATCCCAAATAACTACAGACCAATTGGCTTGACTTCTATAGGTGGAATTTTTTTTGAAGCAAAACTAACTAATAGATTAGCTGCACATCTTGAAGATCATGGATTGCACAAGAATTCCCAACACGGTTTTGGAAGAAATAGATCATGCTTAACAAATATACTAGAATTTTTTAATGGGGTTATTAACGATGTAGATAACTATGAATCTTTTGATGTCATTTACTTAGGCTTTCAAAAGGCATGTGATACCGTCCCTCATCAAAGAATATTGGAAAAGCTTAGAGCTCATGGTATTTGAGGAAAACTTTTAAATTGGATTAAAAATTGGCAATCGGATCGACGACAACGAGTCGTTATCAATGGTGAATGTTCAGACTGAACGTATGTTATTAGTGGCGTACCCCAAGGATCTGCCCTGGGTCCAATACTGTTCATTATATATGCAAATGATGTAGATAATAATATTTTAGGCAATATTTCGAAATTTGCTTATTATACGAAACTTGGAAATCGCGATAATATGTGAGAAGAATATAAAGTTGCCGTCCAGAGAGCGATTTGAGACAAGGATTGGTAAATTGGGGTCAAAACATGGCAATGAGAATTTAACACAGATAAAATTAATTCAGTGACGCATTTTTGGGAGTGAGGGAACATGGACTATGTTACAAGGAAGGTAGATGGACGTCAGTTATCAGAGTTGTGGCAGAGCGGAAAAGATCCAGGAGTATTGAGACGTTATAAGGGATTTAATTTGCGAACAATGTGCTGAAGCTCGGTGGTAGGAAAAGAGCAAATAAGAGCTTCTAGAAGTTTGTCAGCAAGAGACTTCGGGAAATAAATTCTAGAAATATAATACTGTCCAGTCGTCATAGAAACATTAAGGTTAGACCGTCATCTGGAATACGAAGTGCAGTTTGTGGTGAGTCATAGCGGTCAGAAAAAGACAGAGAAAATTGAAGAGAATGTCAAAGAAGATGCAAGCCAGAATGTAATTCCTGATTGAGAGGTAAGTCATGCAAGCAACACTACGAGAATTAAGATATCTAGTTCTTGTAGAGCAAAAAAGATTGAGAGGAAAATAATAGAAGTTTTTTACAGACAAGATACTAAATGAATTTGCAGATTATTATTATGGGCGGCAATGTCGTTTAGATACGATTTTAATGATGGGTAGAAACGGAAAACAATGGCCATGAGAGCTTGTGCGCTCTATGGCGATTTCAGAACAAATGATAGGGCAAAGAATTGTCTTGGCACGTTGACGGATGCAGAGTGAGAAGTGGAGTAGTCGCTTGTCTTTATGATACTAGCGGAAAAGTGGCAAGCGAGTGCGGATTGATTTCGAAAGGTTAGGATGATCGATGAACAAGTGGGAAATTTGGGTCTTTCAGCTTTAATTCAACTCGCGATTGTTATTTATAAAAACAATAAACTAGCTAGCGTAGTTGACCGTAGATGATGGGTAAGATCAAATTAAGCAATGTGAATATTTGGTAAATTGTTGAAAGAGTAAGCGGATCTGTGAAAAGAAATGTCGGTACCGCGAACTTATTAATAAGTGAGTGTGTTTGATGTTCACGGCGCTTAGAAGCGTGTCCGATCGTAGAGACGGGTGATCTCATCGTAACACTCTCATCTTACTTGTAATAATTAGGATGTTGATGTTAGAAGGTGTTTAGAAATGTATCCGTTCTAAGAACGGTGATTTCAATCACATACTAGTAAGAGAAATATCCAAAAAGAAAATTTCACACACTTGTAACACTCTGATTTCTTGTTGCTTAGAAGCAGATCTGTTCTAAGTGAGTAGACTCTATGTCAACATTGACAGTGGACAATCCAACCAAAAAATAAACAAAAATACTTAACAGTTGATGTTTGTTGCTTAGAAGCAGATCTGCTCTAAGTGAGCAGACTCATAAGTCACATTGACAGTGGACACATCAGCAAATAAAAATAAAAATACTTACAGACTATGGCGTTTGCTTGCTTAGAAACAGATTGTTCTAAGTGAGCAAATCATATGTTACCATTGAAATAGTAAAATAATATTACTTACTTTCAAAAATACATAGCGATTTGTTTAAGATAGTGGTCACATTCAACACATTAAATAAACAAAAATACTTCACAGACTAGCCTTGAGTGGACTATAAAGTCTTTGCTAGTCGGTGTTCTGCAGTTCTGTAGTTCTGCAGTATTACTACTAACTACTACTACTACTACTACTACTATCTACTACTCTATACTACTGACTCCTACTACTCTGTCGCTGCTGCTACTACTACAACAACTACTACTACTACTACTACTACTACTACTACTACTTACTACTAATAATAATAATAATAATAAGAGTAATAAATAATAATAATAATAATAATAATGAATAATAATATAATAATAATAATAATAATATATAATAATAATCAATAATATAATAATAATAATAATAATAAATAGATAATAATAATATATGCTTAGTTATCAAAAGTTAAGTAAACTACACTGACAAGCTGTTTACCATTTTTATTTAATCAGGGAAGACAAGCCTTATGAGTGGGAGGGATAAAACATATATTTCTTTTTATTTATTCTTTTAAATAAATGGAGTTGCGTTAGAAAAATAACTGGGAGTGGGTGAGAGAAGGTTTTAAAGTTTTAAGTTCAAAACAATGAAAAAAAAATTAAAAGGGAAGGATTTCTAAGAAGAGAAAGGGAGAGTTTTTAAGGGAGGGAGGGAGGGTTTATTTAAAGCAGCCTAAATATTGTATCCTATAGACCTATAGAACATGTGATTCCTTCTGAAAGGTTCATAAAAAAATTTGAAATGCTCCAATATAATAAACAAGAGACCCGGCCATGATATTAATATATATATATTATAATATTATATATTATATATATTATATTATATATTATATATATTATATATTATATATTATATATATATATAATAATATATATAGTATATAATACATATATATATATATATATATATATATATATATATATATATATATATATATATATATATGTATATATATATATATATATTATATATATATACTATATTATATAATATATATTATATTTATATAATAATATATACTATATATATATAATATATATATATATATATTATATATATATTATTATATATATATATATATATATATATATATATATAATTATATATTATATGTGTGTGTGCGTGTGTTTGTGGGTGTATATGTGATGAGGTTATACGCATCCTCGCAAACTAAGCGCGGATTTGCTGAAGCCTACCTTTACTCATAAAATTTAATCTTAATATTATTTCAGATTCTTAAAGGAAATTTGGTTTTAAGATTATTAAATTTTATGATAAAAAGTAAGCATCAGTAAATCAACACTTGTATTGCGAAGATAGTAACAAAATAGTAAACGATTTGCATAATAATTTGGCTGAGTGTAAAGTGAGAAATATCGACTTTTTCCTCGATAATAGTTTTTTTTCATATCTTTGCCTACCCATGCTTTGATTGACGTAAACACCGTACCATAACTAATGCTTAGGTTTTAGGACCGAAAACTCCTGTTAATTATTGTTCGTGTCCTAAAAAGGAATCTAAACTTCATTTAATTTATATATATATATATATATATATTATATATATATATAAATATATATAATATATATATAATATATATATATATATATATATATATATATATTATATTATATATATATATATATATAATATATATCAGGCGCGCTCGTCGCTAAAAAATATTGGTAAGTTGCCATTTTTGCATTTACTCACACACACACACATATCATAATATATTATATATCATATATATATATATATTATAATTATATATTATATATATATATATTATATAATATTATATATATATTATATATATTTATTATATATATATATATATATATATATATATATATAGTTATATATTATATATATATCATATACTATATATGTGTGTGTGTGTTGTGTGTGTGTGTGTGGTGTGTGTGTGTGTGTGTGTGTGGCGTTTATCGTGAGTGCGTGTGTGTTTCAAAAAAGAGAGCATGATGACCGTAAAGCATTAATCTAGAAAATTAAAAATTTTACAATAATTTTTTAAAAAGTTATGTAACTTACCTTTTACAATTTTATTTGAAAAGAAAGTCCGCTCTTCTATCTTTTGATTGAGCAAATTTATCAATAACTTTATTATTAAAATCTTGTATGCCCATAATAAAGTTTTTCTCGATCGAAAGCATTGCTAAGGCGGAAAATCTTTCTTGCCCCATGGTGTTCTTCTAAGAAAGGTTTTAATCCTTTTTTAATAAGGAAAACAGCGCTCTCTGCTTTGGACGTTGTCATCGGAATGGTTTTATTAAAACTTTCAATAGTTTCATACTTTTTACTAAAGGTGGCTTCCAAGTGATTTTCTGTAATGGAATCGAATAAAGCTATGGCTCCAGACATGGAACGAATCTTCTATGCTATAAATTATAGATAGTTCTGTTTAAGTTTCTTTATGTCAATGAAAATGTACACTTTACAGGTTTCATTTACATTTTTCTCAGGAAAGAAATAACGTGGCAAAAATTAAATGTCCTG
>JABUQX010010769.1:50000-52500 GCA_015478945.1 Trachelipus rathkii
TCATGAATTTGGTAATCAAGATTGTTAACAGCATCTTGTCAAAAGCACTCTACCATCGTCAGTTTAAAGAATTCTTAAACGAAATGGAGACTCAGTATTACGACCTCCTTCACAATAAAGTGCGATGGCTTTCCAAAGGTAAGGTGTTGAAACGTTTTGCTTTGTGCTTGAATGAAATAAATACATTCCTAAATGAAAAAAGGCATTAATCACCTTGAATTAGAGAACGACAAATGGTTGCAAAAATTTTACTTTATGGTGGATATCACAGCGAAATTAAATGAGCTGAATCTAAAACTGTAAGGAAAGGGAAACCCAGCCTATGCTTTGGTAGAAGAATTGGTTTGTTTTGAAGAAAAATTAATTCTTTTTGCAGAAGATATTCAGAGCGGTTAATTACTTCATTTTCAATTTCTAAAGCAATATCGCGATAAAACCAGTGCAACTGTTGACACGAATTACTTCAGCACAGTTATAAAAAAAATTAAAGATGAATTTGCTGACAGATTTGAGCAATTCAAAACCAACAAAACCACTCTAGCATTCATAGCAAATCCTCTCAACACAAATAGTAACGAAATCCACATTGAGCCATTTGGAATTGATACGGGATCTCTTGAAATGCAATTGATCGATTTAAAAAGTAAAGCTTTGTGGAGTGGAAAATTTACAGAGTTAAAAGAAAGTTGGAAGAGTTGGAGGTCCAGAAATGTATGCACGTAACGCAACAAAAGTGGACAGCTTTAAAAGAAATGCCGCTAGTTGAGGCACTTATATTCGACCCATGGAATAGTCTTCCAGATTGCTACAGTGAGGTGAAGAAGTTTACATTTGAAGTGCTGACTATCTTCGGATCGACATATTCGTGCGAGCAAGCGTTCTCTTGCATGAATATAATTAAAAGTAAAGTAAGAAGCCAACTAACAAATGAAAATTTAGAGTCGTGTTTGAAACTTAAAACAACAAGTTATGAGCCAAATTTATCCATTTTATCCAAACTTTCTAAAACCATGCAAAGCCAACGCTCCCATTGAATTTGTTTGCTCAAATGTATGGTATTGTTTTTTTATATTTTAAGTACAAGTTACATTGTTTAGTAAAGTTTAAATTTTCTACTTGAATAACCATGCAAAGCCATCGCTCCCATTGAATTTGTTTGCTCAATTGTTTGTTATTGAAGTACAAGTAAGTGTTGTAAGTAAATGTTTAATTGTTTTAATTTTTTACTTAAATAATAAGTAATTATCTAATAATGCCATATATATATTATCTAATTTGTTGTGAAAAACACTACTTATATTGAATAAATAGATATTTTTTCTTTTGAATAATAGAATATTTTTCTTATGCAATAAATAGATGATTTTTTTTATCAAAAACTTATTTATGCGGTACTATTTATTGTTTGGCAAAAAAATTTTATGGCTCTTTAAAACTTTGAAATTTTGTAATTGTAATTTTTGACTCTTCCTACGTCAAAAGGTGCCGACCTGCCCTAGACGTTATAGTAAGGCTACAAGCTTGAAACATACCTGATTAAAGTGTATGCAGTTATTTTGAAAAATAGTTTTATTTTTCACTATTTCCCACGTTGGTTAAAAAATCTGCTGTAATAGCCACACACACACACACACAACACAACACAACACACACATTGTACACACACACACACACCAACCACACCACCAACACACACACACACACACACACACCACACAGACCCACACACACACACACACACATATATATATAATATATATATTATATATATTATATATATATATATTATTATATATATTATTATATATATATATATATATAAATAGGTAACAGTTATTAACGCCCCACACGGAACGGGGGCTCGGATCAAAAAAAAAATTTCACATGTAGCCTCTATGATACATAAATAGACGTTTAAGGGTCGAAATGAAAAAAAAAAACAAACAAAAAAACAATCATATCTCAAAAAATACAATAGCTACAAGCGAAAAAGGAACTACATTTTTGGAATCCTGGTAAATTTTAGTTAGGAAAATGTAATTAAAGAATACCCAAGGGTATACCGCCCGATGGCAAGTCGGGGTCTCTCGGCTTCCGGGGAACTAGGGGTAGGACTATTTCCGCGCCCCTCCGGGGAGGGTCTCCGGAAATCCCGCTCTTTGGTATTTGGGTGTCGAAGGGGGGTTCCTCCGCCCCTCCCTACGGGGTATGGAAAACGTCCCCCCTGTTTTCCCCGTCGGTCGAGCCTACATTGCCGTGTATATCTTTATAAATAATATGAGAGTTTCCGATGGATCACTCAAAAAAAAAAAAAAAAAAAAAAAAAAAAAAAAAAACAAAAAAAAAATCCATTTGACCTAGAACATCTATTTCTGTTATCTAAGATGCTACCTGTGAACAATTTTTTTTGATCGAGCTCCCGTTCCGTGTGGGACGTTAAGTAACTTTGTCAATATATATTCTATATATATATTATATTTAATATAAAAATTTAAAATAA
>JABUQX010010770.1:0-5000 GCA_015478945.1 Trachelipus rathkii
GAGAAGAGATTATATAATATATATATATATCTAATATATATATCTATATATATATATATATATATATTTATTATATATATATCTAGCAGCTGGGTTGAAGACGCAGCTACAGCTCATTTTTCCCCAGAAATGCCGTGCAATGACTCGTCCCTGCTGTCGCGATCGCGTAACGGACCTTGTATTAGGACGAGAACTAGATTCAGCAGGAATAAATGGAGAAGAAATCGTAATTCTGATCAGCTTGCTGTAGTTTAGAACACAAAAATGATAGGGAGTGGTGAGGACCAGTGGTGTGGAGGGAAATATGCGTATTCTTGGTTGGAGAGGTACAACAGGATTATTATAGAAGCTCTGTGGCAATATTAATGGGTATAATGGTAATGTGGTCAGCCTCGAATGGAATTTAAATGTAGTCTGGATTATGGCTTCATAGGTGAAACTGTGCAGGAATAAACAAAGTGAGAGTGAATGACTTAAAATTAATGCAGAGTGAGCAGGGATGTTGTTTGTTTAATTGCTATTTAATTTGTGTATGGATATGGTGAAGGATGAGGTAGCAGGGGAGGGTGTTGAACTGATAGAGAATGGTAGAGAGTGAAGGGTGCAAGAGGATGGCTTGGATTTGTGTAGCGAATAGACTAGTTTGATATATTCATAAGGAAATTTGGCAGAGGGTGCGTAAAGTAGAGTTTGTGTATAGGTAAAGCAATTGATGGTAAAGGTGAGGGAGAATTCACAGTGGTGAGATGCATTTGTGGATTGGTAGGGCAACTCGTACTAAGTATTGAGTTTAGAATATTTAGGCTGATAATTGTTGGATGAGAAAGGCAATGAATGATGCTGAGGTGTAGTAAGAAAATTGTGTGTGATAGGAAGGTGACCGGTGCAATTAAATCTTTGGTAATGCAAGGGTGCTAAGTCTTAAGTGTGCTAGGTTTTATGTTTATAAAGTTGTTAATGCGTAGTAGTGTAACATAGTGGCTGGAATAAGAGGTATACGAAGCATAACGCTTGAGGGAAGTTTTAGGTGGTGAGCAAGATTGATAAAATGGCACCGAAAAAACGTATTAGCCAGATGTGTGGTTTGGAAGAAAGGAGGAAATAAGAGAAATAATGGTGAATGTTCTATGATCGTTGGTCATTTGATCGAATGTATGGCTAGTCGATTGGTTAAGACTTAAGACGGTTGTATGTTGTGAGTGTGGAAGGAGCTAACCGTGGCAGCTCAAGGAGAAAGTGGAGTGAGCCAGTGAAAGAATGGCTTCAAGGAAAGGCTGTGAATTTAGTGCAGAGGATGAATGGTGCATAATGGAGTGGCATGGTGGGTTGTTGTGAGGGGGCATGGTTGTGGGCTGGGTGCATGGGGATAAACGGCTTGCATTGATGAGTGTTATCACAGATGGGGTTGTCGTGGTATTGTCGAGCTCTAGATGGATTTTTTGACTCGCGACGGGGTTGAAAATTTTGGTGTGTAGGGGAGAGTCACGGGAGGTTTTTCTTTTTGGCTTTGGTGCATGGTTCTTTGTCTCACTATTTATTTTCATTCCAAGTGTATGTTTTGAGGCACCTTTCCAATTAATCTGCTTGAGTATATGGGTTGCGATATATTATATATATATTCTATACTATATAATATATATATATATATATATATATATATATTATATATATATATATATATATATATATAATATATATATATATATATATATTATATAAGTTAAATTTATATTTGCAGGTTTTACTGCAGAGTATTACGGCAAGTGTCAGAGGGATTCCCTACTCTAACTTCTCACATACTATAGACATATCTGTCATACACACATTCTCTCAGCAGGTAAATGGCGAAAATTCGCATCTGCCTCGAAGATGAATATGAGAACGAGGCAATTCAAGAATGTGCTTTTGTCCACCCCCTTCTCATTATTTGCTTGGTGAGCTTGAAGGCCTCTAAAAATAGGGTTGGTGCAATTAAGACTGACGGCTTGCTGCTGCGTGTAAGGCCCTCTTTCTTTTTTTTCGTACCCGAGACTTTTATTTTCGCTTCCTGTAACAAGCCATCTTCTTCCAGAACATCACCTTTTGGTTTTTGAGTGAAACTCTAGGAATGCTGAGGGCCTCCCAATAGCTAAATATTTTCGCTCAATGGCATGAGCCGTTTTTTTTTCGGAGGGCAGGGGAGGTTAGTACTTTTCGAAAGGAAATGATCTTCCAGAGTATCAATTTTTTTGTTGTATTTTAACTCCCCAATTTTTTAATGGCTATTTATGTAACAAATTTTGATAAAATCTGTTGATTTTATCAAATTTCAGGGGCATGGCTGTAAGCCCTCAGTCCAAGCTTGCGTCTACCGATACGCACTAGTCTGTTTCCGCTCTTGCTGCAGACATCATTCAATTTCTTCAAAGATGCGAACCGGTGCATGGCGAACTAGTTGGAGCTTTTATTTCTATTTTAGATTTTTCCTTGGAAGATACTGCTTCTGCGGGAAGCTCAGTCTTGTTTTGAACATAGCAAATGAATAGATGGTGAGTCTTCTCCTGGCGCAGAGGAATACACATTCTGTTTTTCTTTCTTTCTACAGAAGATCTAAACCTTGACTTACTTCTCCTCATTGCTCTTTCGATTCATTCGTCGCAGGGATTCTTCGTTCGGGAATTACGTCATCTTTAATTTTCAAAAACTCGTATACTTTATCTTACATTTCATCCAGAAATAATCGCAAATCTTTTTTCGGGACAATGATTGTCCTCTCTTTTCGTAGGAAATATACAATAGGAGGGATGATTAACTATAAGTCCATCATAGGAAATACGAGGGGGGGAAAGACAAATTGCTTTAGATATTTTTGGTAAGCTGCCAGAACTTTTTGCCAGTATAGGAAAATCAAGGAGGATACCCCACTTCCGTTTAGTAAAAGTGTGCCAAGTCTGTCGAATAATATTCCTGCAACAAATTCTCAAGGCTAAATAGATCAGCAATAATGATAAGGGTACGCGAAAGGTTATTTCTTTCCGATACACATTTGTCTATAGCGTGGTCTCCAAATGGGTACGCGTACCCCGGGGGGTACGCAAAGTGATACTTGGTGGTACGCCCAAAGAAGTAAGCTCACGATTACTTGTGAGTGTATGTATGATCGTGTATCACGTGAGAGCGAGGTTCTCTCATTGGTCGCTGTGTTTGGATTCACGCCCGGCCGCTCAGTGCCCCATTATATTATATTATATTAAATTATATTATATTATATTATATTATATTTATATTATTTATATTAGTATTAATATTTAGTTATTTATATTGATATTTATTAAAGTTATATATACTTATATTATAGTTCATATTCATATTATATGTATATAATACGTTATATTAATAGGGGGTGCAACTTATATTATTTTCATCTTAGGGGGTACGAGATCAAAAAAGTTTGGAGACAGCTGGTCTATAACCTGGATTCACAAAAACAAGTGCGATCGAACCATGAATTTTGAGGAGAGGAAAGAGAGCTTAGCCAAGAGATGAATGAACTGCTCATCCATCAGTGATAAATGGTTCTACTCTTTCAGCGTACCTGAAGACTCTTCAGTGTCAAATCAGGAGTCTTTTCAAAATTATTTAGCGTAGTTTCTACGCAAAGTGCCCCACCACCTCCACCAGCTTATCTAAACAGAAAACCTAAATTTCGCTTTTTATATAGACATCTAATTTTTTCTACTACTTGCCAAGATTTCTGACAACAAGGCTAAAGTAACCTTATATCATAAAATTAGTCTGGTAAGCATATATTTAACGATTTAACTATATCCACGAAATTTTATGCTTTAAAAATAAAAAAATTAATATGTAGGTAAGTTGTATAATCATGATCTACTCCAAAAATTCATAAAAATAATGTTCCACTTAGCACTATCTAAAAAGATATTTGATAAAAAAAAAAAAAAAAAAAAGGAGCGACTTATTTATTTCCGTGGGCAGTTTGAATCCAACGCGGCAGGTTGGTGTAATTACCACAGCTTGTTCATTATAAGAATAATCCTTCATTTATATTTTATTTTATTTAACAAGGATATTTTATAACAGAGTGAAAATTTTGATGCTTCCTAAAGCTAGATTTATTATAGGAATAATTTTCAGTTGTGTTCTACTTACTGACAATTACCCACTACGTGAGGGACTATGACAAACACTATGACAAACACTACTCACTGAACAATTCCCACTACGTGAGGCTATGAATAAACACTAATGTCCTAAATAAAAAGAATGTCAAAAATACTATTTAACGTATGAGAGTGATTAGTTCCTAATATTACCTCAAAAAACTTGTTTGCCTATTTTGTAAATATTGGATAAACTTTTATTTTTTTTATTATGTAAGCATAATTATATAAAAACCAGATAGCTTTTCATTTAATATCTTTATTGAAAACCTAATTCTTACTTATATATAGTTGTCCAATGTCTATCAGTTTAACTATAATTTACAGTTTGCAGTCATTCCTAATCGAATGAATAGTTTTGATATATTTTAAATATGCTAGCCTCATTTTTTGCAATCTAGTTTCTAAAGCATAATATATTATCAACATTTTTCTATTTTCTTTTATACTCAATTAATTATTACCAATACTCGCGACAAATTTTATATGACATTCAGAATATTTTTTTTTTTTTTTTCCCCCTTTTTTTTAAAACCCTTAAAAACTTTACTTTGTTAAAAAAAAAAACCTAAAATTTTCATAATTTTACCTCTTTTTAATTTTGGTTGGTTATACTCATTGGAAGATTGGTACCAGAAAACTGCGTATATTTAATATAGTTATTTTGTTAAGTACCAATATTTAATATAGCTATTTTATTAAGTACCAAACTAATAGTAATCAAGATCCAAAATTTTGGGGTATTCATTAATATTATTACATTATGGCGAATATAATCTTAATATTAATTTTATTTATTAGCATTATATTCTCATATATGTCTTAATATTAATATAA
>JABUQX010010770.1:10000-15000 GCA_015478945.1 Trachelipus rathkii
CAATAAGAAGTGTTCAATATTATTTAATGACGGCATATAAATAGTATATATATATATACTAATATATATTATATATATAATATATATAATATATATAATATATATATAATATGTAATATATATATATAATATTATATATATATATATATATATATATATCTAAATAAATATATACTATATATTATTTATATATATATATTATAGTATATATATATATAATATATATATATAATATATAATAATATATATATATATATAATATTATATATATATATATATATATATTATACTACGTGCATATATAATATATATATATATATATATATATCGATGAGTAGATAATTTTTTTTTTTTTTTGACACAAAATTTAAATTTTATACTGCAGATTTAAGAAATCATTGCGGTGAGCTCTCTATTTTGTCACCAAAAATAAAGTTTTCAAAAAGAACATGAAAAAAACGTTTTTTGAGGTTCTTTTATTTCAAAAAACAAAAACAAAAAAGAAACATAATAAACAACTTTCATTTGTAACTTATTTTCCTCGTTTCGTATTTTTAGAATTCTTTACCCTTTCTCTCAAAAAAGTTCGTGGCACGATCTATACTTCTGGTCCTCATTCAGAACAGACTGTATCAAATTAACAGCACCAATTCAAGCATTTAATCAATAGCCATGCCTGAGTTGTTTCATATACCATTAACCGAACTTATTTTAAGATCAAACCTGTCCATTAAATAAAGCTTAAACTTTTCCTCCACAAGATCAAACATTACAGAATGTTGTAACTAGAGTTTTACATGTCTAATCTGTCATATTGTAATTTTAAATGCTATGAATAGATCTGAATAGCTAAAAGTCTTCTGGATTGAGCATGTGTTATCTAACACATACAATTAGTCAGACGAAATAGCATATTATTCAGTATCAACATAGATTAATTTATTTCATTTCCAAGGCCATACTTATTCAAGAACTCTTTTTTATTATATTTGTCTATTCATTATGATTTTGTCTATAGCGAGACAAATTTACAATAAGATCTGTAAAACACTTCTTGTAAAAAAAAAAAGCATGAGTGAAAGTAGTCAGTCTTGTCCCTTTCCTTATCAACAGCCCTTTAAACAGTTAGTGTTTAAACACCAAACCAATTTTTCCAAAATAATACAATATTCAATGGAGTATTAGACATTTCAAAATGTAAAACAAATATTGTCCAATTTTGATTCTGTAAAAGTTAAAAGCTGATTATCCAGCTATACTGACGATTATTTTTAATTATATATTTATTTTTTAAAAATTTATTATATTATTAACATATTTAGCGCATCCACACTGCCCAATAAGCTTTTATCGCTTGAGCGCATTTAATTTTCTAGATATCACAAACATATGTAAGTATAAAACAACACGTACTAGGGTTGGGAGCCACTGGTGCAAGCTGGGCGCGGTATGCGGTTTAAAAATCTTTAGTTGTACCGTGCGAGTCTACATTAAATTACTGATGGTGTGGTGCGGTGCTTGATGCTCCTACTCTGATGAGGTAAGTGCGATTGCAAAAAATTGCTGTGCCCTGACAGAAGCAAAAAACAAATACCATTTCATGCACACTCCCTTCATCTTAAGAGCATACCATATTCTCATTATTCCACTTAAAAACCTTATAATGCATAAATAACACATAAATATTATGTTATTTTATATAATAACATTTAAAACACACAAAAAAAATACTTTTTTAAAATATATTAAAGATAAAAGAGAAGTTTCATTGTTTTATATTAGATGGATATTCTCGATGATAGATTTAATTAGAATAAGTTTGATTGTATTCTGTTAGTTATAGTGATTTTACCTTACCTTATTTATTGAATAACTAAGTTAGATTGTTTTTACCTACCTTAGATGAATTAACTATTAGATTTTTACCTTACCTAATTAAATTAAACTTAAGTAATTTTTTACCTTACCTTAGATTGAATTAACTTAAAGTTAGATTGTTTTTACCTTACCTTAGATTGAATTAACTAAGTTAGATTGTTTTTACCTTACCTTAGATTGAATTAACTAAGTTAGATTGTTTTTACCTTACCTTAGATTGAATTAACTTAAGTTAGATTGTTTTTACCTTACCTTAGATTGAATTAACTTAAGTTAGATTTTTTTTACCTTACCTTAGATTAAATTAACTTAAGTTAGATTGTTTTTACCTTACCTTAGATTGAATTAACTTAAGTTAGATTGTTTTTACCTTACCTTAGATTGAATTAACTAAGTTAGATTGTTTTTACCTGACCTAGATTGAATTAACTAGTAGATTGTTATTTAACCTACCTTAGATGAATTAACTTAAGTTAGATTGTTTTTTACCGTTACCTTAGAATTGAATTAACTTAAGTTAGATTTTTTTTACCTTACCTTAGATTAAATTAACTTAAGTTAAAGATGTTTTTACCTTACCTTAGATGAATTAACTAAGTTAGATTCTTACCTTACGTAGATTGAATTACACTTAAGTTAGATGTCTTTACCTTACCTTAATTGAATTAACTTAATAAGTTAGATTGTTTTTACCTACTAGATTGAATTAACTTAAGTTAGATTGGTATGGATCAAATTTTTTTCTTTTAATTATTTATCAGACATAAATATTAATAATTATTCTACATATATAAATTATGTAATATCAGTATAAGTTCTATTATAAGAAAATTCTATACAGAACTATAATTATATAATATATAATATATAATACTATATATTTATATATATATATAATATATATATATATATCCCTGACCCAACTGTCTTTCCTCACCCCTTAGTCCTCGATGTCCGACTGTCATACGCTTCGCACTCTAGCAGCCAATAGATAGGTACCAGTCCCACACCACAAGCTCTTTGTGTACTCTGAAGCCTCCACACCGGAGGTATATAGCGAGTACGGAGATGTGTTGGTCCCAAATAACGTTTTGTTCGACCTACCATCCACCCGTATCCCATACCGGTATATATATATATATAATATATATATATATATATATATATAGATATAAATATATATATATATATATATATATATATATATATATATTATATATAATATAAATATATATATATATATATAATAATAGTTAGATATATATAGTATATATATATATATATATAGTATATAAAAATAATAATCAATAATTAATAAAATAGAATAATAATAATAATAATAATATAATAAGAATAATAATAAGTAATAATAATAATAATAATAATAATAATAATAATAAAATAATAATAATAATAAATATAAAAATAATAATAATAATAATAAATAATAATAATAATAATAATAATAATAATAATAAAATAATAATAATAATAATAATAATAATAAATAATAATAATATATAATAATAATACATAATAAAATAATCAATAAAATAAAATGATATATAAAAAAAAAAAATGAAGAAAAGTAATAATAAAATAATAAATAATAATAATAATATACAAATAATAATACATAATTAATAATAATAATAATAATAATAATAATAATAATAATAATAATAATAATAATAATAATAATAATAATAATTAATAAAAATAAAAAAAGAATAAAAATAATAATAATAATAATTAATAATAATAATAAAATAATAATAATAATAATAATAAATTAAAAAAAAGAATAAAATGAATTAATAATAATCATAAATAATAATAATAATAATAACAAATTATAATAATAAAGAATAATAATAATATAATAATAAAAATAATAATAATAATAATAAAATAATTAATAATAATAATTAATAGATAACTATATTGCAGTGTTGTGGTTGATATTGGGAAGTTCCTAAAAATCCTGTAAACTTCCAAAAGTATCGAAAACCTGCTTCAAGGTGATAATTTATTTGTAGTTTTTGAATATTTGATTCGGATTTTTGTTTTGTTTTGTTATTAAACATCCAGTGCGAGTAGTTCAAATATTTTATGCTAATTTTATTACCACTTATATGAATATTAACATAGGAAAAAAAAAGATAAAATTATAAAAACGCAAATAGATCACTATCCCAAATTTGACATACTAATAATATGACTTCCAAGCTTCGCAGCAATGCATTTCCAACTAAACTCTTCTTCTTCTCTTCTTCTTTATATGTACATATATATATATATTATATATATATATATATATAATATATATATATATATATATAGATAATATATATATATATATATATATATATAATATATATATATATATATATATATATATATATATATATAAATATTTTATATATATATATATTATATATATTATTATAATATATATATATATATATAATATATATTATATATATATATATAAAAATATATATATATATATATATATATATAACTATATTAATGATATATAATATATATATATATATATATAATATATCATATATATAATATATATTATATATAATAAATTAATATATATATATATATATATATATATACTATATATTATATATATATATATATATATATAATATATATAAGTTATATTATAATATATATATAAGTTTCCACAGGCAAAGCCTACTTCCGGCCAGTGGAGTCTGCATCGATTTCCATGGCCTCCTGGCACCACGTGCACAGCCTCCATTCAGCTGACGCCATCACGGAAGTCCAAGTCTTCTGAGGGCTCTCTCCAACGCAATCTCCCCATCTCCTCCTCGATATTACTCTCGCCGCCTACTCCTCCCTACTCCCACCCCATCTACTCGCGATCCTCTCCGCATCCTTAACTATATATCTCCCACCATCTCGCGTCCTTTTTTTTTTTAATAAAAGTTCACACCTCACGCACAGCCCTATTCAAGAGGGAACTTCTCTAAGTAATTTCTACCTAGGATCCGAACTAGGATTCGAGCCCGCCACCTGCCATGCACTCCTCGCTCATACCGCTTGAGCCACATGTAGGGCCAATCTATCACTGTTCAATAACA
>JABUQX010010770.1:32500-34282 GCA_015478945.1 Trachelipus rathkii
TATTATTTATTTTTTATTTAATTTATTTCCGTTAACTTTCGTAACAGTTCCAGAGATATTTATTTGTAAATAGATTATAGTTTTTTGCTTTACCAACTTGCTTTTATGTTTTGTTTATAGTTTTAACTCTGTGTGGCTTGTTTGTGTGTGTGTAAAAAAATGGCGGATTTGTTGGCCATCAGCGTGGATTTCTCATGATTTGCTATGTAGTCGGGTTTAATCGTTAATTTCCAAAGCAAGAATTACTATTCTTTTAACACGCCTTATTTATAGTCCGCATATCCAAGCTATTAACCTATAACTCCAAGTTACATATTTAGGATCGGACTGAAAAGGTGGAGTCTATTCCTATAGTCTAAGTATAATTAACCTGTAACAAATTAACTGTAAACAAACCTCAGAATACGAGTTCAACATCCTTAACTATTAATGTTATGTGACATAAAATACTGCTGACATATTGTAACAATATATTTTACTCCTGTACTCTCACAATAAAATCATCATCCCTTTTGAATTTGTTCCAATGCTTATACACTTCTTATTTTAACGGAATTTTATAACATACACAACACAGAATATGTGGATCCTCTCTATACGATGCTCAAAGTAGGAAGGAGGCAATCTTTAGTCTTTTTTAACCGTATAGCAAACCCTGATTGACCTACCATACATCATATCCTTCACATGCTAGAGCCAAATTTCTCAGAACTGCTTGAAACTATTTTCAGTCATTAGTCATTCCCTGGCTATATCGCCACACCATTCTTCCCCCCCCCCCTATTCATGGTTAACTCTGATCACATTTACATAAACTCATAGAAAATATTTTAATCCGAGAAGCTAAAAAATAGCATCGGTGCTAGAAATAAATACTAATTATTAAATGAAAAATTCAGAAACTCATACTCAGAACTCAAATAATAATAAAATAATAATAATAATTTAATTAGATTAATAATAATAATAATAATAGCATATATATATAATATATATATAATAATAAAATATAATAATCAATATAATAATCGAAATAATAATAATTATAAAAAATAATAAGAATATAATAATAAAATAATATACATAATAATAATAATAACTAATAATAATAGCTAAAAATAATACATAAAAATAGAAGTAATCATGGAAGAAATATCAAAAACGTGAAAAATGATTAATAATAAACTATTAATGATCAATAATAATAATAATAATAATAATAAAAAAACAAAAATCAATATTAACTTAAAGTTAAAGGTAACAAAAAGAAATAAGCTAAAAAGTAATCATAAAAATAAAGTTCTGGAATTAATAATAATAATAATAATACATAATAATAATAATAATCAATAATATATTAATAATTAATAATAACTAATAATAATATCAATAATCTAGTAATCAATAATAATTAATAATAAATAATAATAATATATAATAATAATAATAAATCAATAATAATAAATAATAATAATAGAGGCTGTAATATATAAATCACATAATAAGAGATCAAATTAGATTAATAAAATTCTAATAATAATAATCATAAATAATAATAATAATAGCATAATAATAATATAACAATAATAATAATATTTTATTATTATTATTATATTATTATTGTATTATTATATCATATTATTATATTATATTATTACATTATTATATTATTATTATATTATTATATTATTTATTCATAATACTTTTATAATTCATAAGCTAATGAATTTTTAATTTGGCACCTGCATATCTTGAATTTAATCTGTAAGCTTCCTGAAAAAA
>JABUQX010010771.1:0-13808 GCA_015478945.1 Trachelipus rathkii
TGTTGTACTTCGTTCAGTTAATTTGGTGTTTAACCGTTTTCGCATTTATCATTGAAACGCTTTCGCGTTTTCATTGCGCCGCTTCATATATATATATATATATATATATATATATATATATATATATATATATATATTTACATATATATAGGCCGTTATTTTACTATAACTATATATATACTTAACTATACAATCAAACCATTGCACGAAATTAATCAAACACTAGAAAACAAATTAAAAAATTTATTTCTATAAAAAAGGTGTATCCTCCACAATTATACATGCTCTGAAACTTTCGCACTGATAGGATCAATAGTAAAAAAGTTAGTAATTTTTTCATGCAACCACGTCATGAACCACCATATAATATATATATATATATATATATATATAACATAAATATATATATATAGGTAAAATAACTAACTATATATATAGGAATATATATATATATATATATATATATATATATATTTATAACTGCTGGTGCTTATATTATATATCTAAATTTCTATATATATATATATATATATATATATCTTTCTTTCTTATATGCTCTTCTTCAACTCTTTCCTATATATATATATATATATATACTGTCACACATAAATATAGTTTCTGCATGATCCAGACATATTCAGAGACTTGACCAACAGTTTTGTACCACCGTTGTGGCTCCCCGTAGTTGGTGATACCGTATATATATATATATATATATATATATATATATAACTGCTGCTGTATATATATATATATATATATATATATATATATATATATATATATATATATATATATATATATATATATATATATATATATATATAATCCAAATAGGTATATAAATATGACCTACTTTAATGGTTTCTCAAAATTGAGACATTTTCGTGAGCTAACGGAAAGCTTAACGAGAGGCAATAAATAAGTCTTGACCATTTCTCCTGCTGCAGCAATAAAATAAATATAGGAACTTAACACAACGAAGTAAATTGAGTAAGTAACCAAAAGATATTAAAGTTTAAGAATAAATTGAACGAAATGAGATGGAAGTCATTATAACCAATAATAAAATTTATATAAATACTTACTTAAAGTTTACCGCATCCAGATAATATATAAATATATATATATATATATATATATATATATATATATATATATATATATATATATATATATATATATATATATATATATATATATATATATATATATATATATATATATATATTCTTTTTTTTTTTATTTTTTTTTTTTTTTTTTTTTTTTTTTTTTTTTTTTTTTTTTTAACATATTGCTAGTATATATACTAACAATGAATTTCAGTGGTGATGGACATGATTCAAAAGTTCGAAATATTTTAAATAAGTATTTAAAAATCACATTTATATCAATAAAAATTAAAAAAAAAAATGAAATATCTCAAAAATTACGACAACTTACAGAAAAACCAATTACATATTTGAAATCAGCGTATAAAGCGTATTACAAAAATGTAAAAAAAAAAAAAAAAAAAATTTTTTTTTCATAAATGAAATATCTCGAAAAGTACGACACTTACAGAAAAACCAATTACATATTTTGAATCAGCGTTTAAAGCTTATTACAAAAATTTGAAAAGAAATATAATAAAAATTAAAGAAAAAGAAAAAATTTAGGGAACTCAAGGCAAATGGGGACAGAGGAAATAGTCTACCTGTCGTTCCCAGAAGATAGGATACCTCGACTCCTGCCATCTTTGCGGTTTATGGGTATCTCTTTAGTTAAAAAAAGGAAAAATTTAAAATTGATTATTAGGATCAAATTCTAGAGAGATATAAAAAAAAAAACAAAAATCAAGAAATTGACGGGTCGTAAAACCTATTGGAGTCCCCTATATATATACTCTTTATATATATATATATATATATATATATATATATATATATATATATATCTTCTTCATATATATATATATATAACTATATAACTACAAATATGCTATATATATATATATATATCTACTGTGACTTCCTTTTATATAACACCACTTGTATCTTTGTTAGAATTAAAAAAAAGAATAATACGATTTTATGGTTAATATATTTTTTAAATTTAAGTAATTTTTAAATCAGTTTTTAAATAAATTGTTGTTGAAAAATGCCAGAATTTAGCGACTTTTATCAATTTCTGCTAAGCTAACCCCTAAGCTAACTAAATTAACTCTAGCTAATCTGACTTCAACCTAATCTATCTACCCTAACCAGGAACCCTAACCTAACCAACTCAAGCCTAACTTATCCAAACCTAGACTGCCCAAATAGCTTAACAACATATATATATATATATATATATACTCTCTTTATATATATATATATATATATAACATATATATATATGCTACTGCTATATATATATATACTATATATCTATATATATTATATAAAGTTATAAATTACCTAGGATTAGGGTTTCTTAGTTAAATTAAAATTAGTGCTAAGTTAAGTTAAAAAGTTAATTAGTTAAAGTTAGGTTTATCATAAAACGTACATTGAAAGTATAAATTTTACATGCACATATGCATATATATTGTTTTTAAGAGATTTGTATTTTATTTAAGGTGTAAGTAGCAATTTACTCCCATTGCAAAATTATTATTCATTTAATTAACTGCAAAAAATTTACATTAAACAAAAATTAAAAGTTTCGCAGTATACAGGGGAATGCTGTAAAGACATAAACCACTTCAACCTAGCTGAAAAGTTCCTGGAGAAATACCTTCCTTAAAGCTTAATAACCGATATTATTAAGTAGAAAAATTAAGATTCAAATCTGTGTTATTTCTTATACCCTTCTATTAGATTAAATTTAAAATTTTTCCAATTGAGAGTTTTAAAATTGAAGAGATTATTTTGACGAAACAAAAACGATTTTAGATTTTTATTTTAAATAAAACATGTAATATTTTACCTATATTTCAATATTTTCATTTAATATGACATCAGAATCGTTTAGTCTATCAGGTGGACTCACTCAAAATGCTGCATGGAGTTGGGAACACCTATCAGCTGTTTGTCTCTTCCCATGTATGGATCGTATTATCTGCAGTTGACGCTACCTCCCAATCCCAAGTGCTAATAGTGATGTTAATGTTTAATAGTGATATTGTTATTAATTAGTGTTATTAGTGTTAGTGTTAGTAATGGTAATAATTAGTGTTGTTGTTATTCTAATAGTGTTGTTAGTGAAGGTAATATTGTTGAAAATATCAACTTCAATGTTGTTGTTAGTAATAACAGTAATGCTTATTATGGTAATATTATATATATATATATATATATATATATATATATATATATATATATATATATATATGTATATGCCTAATATATATATCTATGATGCTGTATAATATATATATATATATATATATATATATATATATATATATATATATATATATATATATATATATATATATATATATATATATATATATATATATAGACATTTTTACTCTTTTTTTTTTCCCACAATATAATTTTAAATTTAGTGAAGCAACTTATATATATATATGCTATTAACAGTAATAATATAATAATAGCAACCAATATACTTATATATATATATATATATATATATATATATAAGTTATAGATATATATATATAATATATATATATATATATATATATATATATATATAGAATACTTGTTTTAGTTTTTAGGTATGTATGTGGGTCGCTTCACATAAAAGGGGCTCATGGTTTTTTCTTCTGTATCTGTCCAGTTTTAATGTGAGTTATTTTATATTCTTTTATTTTTTATAGGAATGATATGAAACTTTGATTTAGTCTTGTTTTTTATATCGGTTAAAATGATTATGATTTAAAGAAGTATTAATTTGATGATTATTTATTTTTGGTTTTCAACGGGAGTTTAACTTTTTCAACTAACGGATTTTTTGAATAGCTGTAGTAGAGGAAAAAAGAAAGCTATTTTTTTTTACTCCGGAAATTTCGATAGAAACTTTCATTTTACTTGTACCCTATACTATTACTATATTCTATCTGTATTCATTCTGAAAGTTTTAGTCCATATGGAGACCTTTTTTTTTGTTCTGCTTTCTTGATTTGCAAAACGTCATCTAACCCAAAACAAGGTTAGTTATTTAATGTTTACAATATCTAGTTGATTTAATTTCATATACATTATTTATATCAATTCTAAATCAAAGTTAAAATACTTGGATGAAAAATGGGTTCGGATGATGAGAGTGATGAGAAAGGTAAAAGGAGTGAGAAATGTCCAGTGTTCGATGGGAAAAAGGAGAGGTTCCTTGAGTGGAAAGGAAAAGTGGAAGATTGGATATGGAGAAATAAGAAGGTAGATAAATATCCAGGTTTAACTATTAGGAGTGCATTATGTGGAGAACCATGGGAATTGGTAGGAGGATTGCCAAGGGAGGAGATATCAAGCAGTGACGGAGTAGAAAAAATTATGAGTGTTCTAGAAAAGAAATATAGCAGTGACAAGAAAAGAGAAAAGATGGACAGTATGAACGCTTTTTTCAGAATTGAAAGAAGAAGTAATGAGGAAATACAGGATTTTGTGAGCAGATTTGATGTGGCATTGAGAAGGTGTTCTGCAGCAGGTATGGCTGAACTAGGAGAGGAACACAAAGGAGGTTTGTTGTTGGGAAGGAGTAAATTGGTGGAAAGTGAAGAAAAAATAATGCTAGGAGCTTTAGATGGAGATTTAACGTATACCAGAGTGACGAGTTTGTTAGTGGGAATTATGGGAAAGAGTTTTCAGAACCAAAACAAAGAAAAGGTATGGTATAGCGGAGAGAGGAATAAAAATATCGAAAGAAGGAACGTTTGTTATAATTGTAATAAAGAAGGACATGTGCAAAGGTTTTGTCCGGAATATAGACGTAGTGATAAAGAATGTGATGGATGTGGGAAGAAAGGACATGTGATGGAAAATTGCTGGATGAAAGATAAAGAATGTTACAAATGTAAAGGAAAGGGAGGAAATTCAAATGAAAATACCCAAGTTAAGAAAGGGAAGAATGAGGTTGGAGTTTTACTCGGATGCATCTTTTGGTAATGTGAGTGAGGGAAGGACACAGATAGGTTACTGCATACGGATAAGAAATAGAGAGAGTAATATATGTCCTTTATTATGGAAATCAAAAGTAGCAAAAAGAGTGGTTAGTTCAACGTTGTCAGCTGAAACCTTGAGTATGGTGGAGGCAATAGAATGGGGAGAATACATTAAATATTTGTGGGAGGAATTAACAACTACCAATGAATTTGAAAAAATGAATATTATAGCTATGACAGATTGCAAATCTTTAAGAGATATCATAAATACGACTAAGGGGGTTAAGAATAGGATCTTAAGAATAGAGTTAGCTAATTTAAAGGAAAAATGGAAAATGGGGTGGTAAAGTCAATAGAATGTGTAAAAGTTCTGAGGTTAGGCAAACGTTGGCCGATGGGTTTGACTGAGACAAAATTAGTGAGTGAACAAATCTAATCGAATTAAGGAAGGCTTTGAGATTTAAAAGGGATGGAAAATTTAAAAAGTTTAAATTATAAGATACTTGTTTTAGTTTTAGTATGTATGTGGGACGATTCACGAAGTAGGGGCTCATGCTAATGTTTTGGTATCAGTCCAGTTTTTTTTTTGAGTTATTTTTCTGATTTTTTTTTTGTTTTTGTCTATTTTTAGGAAAGGTATCAATTCTTGTTTTAGTCCAACCTTATGATATAAATTTTTGTTAAATAAGACGAATGTTTACGAGATTATTAAATTATTTCCATGTGATGTTCACGGTTTTGACAAATCATTTGTGACGAGTGCTATTCTGCATTATCTAAAGGATTAAAGGATTGAAACAAAGTAAGCTTGATTTTTTTACTCCAGAAATTTTTGATAAAAACTTTCGTTTTCACGTACACTATACTCGTACTATATTATTTCTGAAAGTTTGAGTCCGTAAGGAGATCAAGCTCCCTTTGTTGTGATACGTCGTCTCTTACTTTGAGGTAAATTTTAAAGTTACGATATATAGTAGACCAAATAAAAAATTAACGAAAACCAAGATAAAAAATAGCTTTGTTAAATTTTTATATACTATAGATTCGCCTTTACAAGCTTGTATTCATTCAAAGCACAGCTTTATAGATTGGCAATAGTTGCCAATTAGTCATATTGTAAGCGTTCTAAAAACAATGAACAAAATTGACTTAAATAAAAAGCAATCTGGTTTCCACAAATTATTTCAAAACAAAAACAATGTAGAAAAAGGTCAAGAAAATCAAAGTAATAATAATCTCATTTAATTAAGAATTCTTTGCTGTTAAACAATGGGTATAAAAATATATATATTTCTTGCCTCATAACTCCTACTGTTAAACCTGAAAAAATAAAATGAAATAAACCTCAACATATCAAGAAGTCGTAAATCTAACAATCACAAAATAGCTAATTACTTTTACCTTCAATAATTTTGTATTATCGATGAGACACATTGTCAAAATCCATATCAGCAAAAATTGTAGTCATTAATTTTATATGATTAATAATATATTTTATATAATAAATCATTCTTATATATTTAAAAAAAAATAAAAATAAAATAAAAGTAATCAAAATAAGCAAACATTCATTTCACTTTGCTAATCTGCAACTAGTTTTCTTTAACCTCATTTTCAAATAATTGAATATCCAAGTGCAAAATAAACATTAATAAAAAAATTGCATTAACGATTTTAAAATAATACAGTCTTTTTTTTAGGGTAATTAAAAAATAGATTTAGCATAAAAAAAAAAAACAAACCCCCTCCTAACAGTCTGTCGCATTCAAAAATCTACAACACATTTTCACAACAAACCACCACTGTCTATAAGGATCATCTCTTGAGTTAGGCCCACAACCTCCTCCAAACTAGCACTTTACCTTAAGACACCAGTTTACTTATTACTCAAGTTCTTCTTCAGTCTCCCAGCCGGTCGAAATCTAGCCACATCACAAAACTTTCATTTTATCAATTCCACTTACACCTAACATGGCCCTAAGATTATTCATATGAGCACATGAAACCTCAAATATATACCGCTAATTTTTCACCATAGTTTCCCTATATATTAAAAAAAAATTTTTTTTTAATGTTTGAAGCAAATCTAATATTTAATTTCATGAGATCTTTAAATTTAGGGAAAATTCCGTTCATTTTAGAAATATTGCGGGCTAAAATTCTTAACATTTAGGAACATCAAAATTACAAACATACTGTAGTCAACCAGCACGTCCACCTCTTTTTATTCAGCTGAATTCTTTCAAAATACCATTAGGAATACATATAAAACTACAGTCTTTTGACTAACAAACTTTAAAAATAACAAAATAAGTTAAAATAAATCTAAAAAGTTATAAAAAAATTACTTACTAAAAATTATTGGTATAACTATTTGTTTAGCGATTTTAGGATCGCTTTCTAGCAATATTCTCAGAGGAAGAGGGCGAAAAGCCAAACTTAAATCTTAACAAAATAGGATCCAATTCCAAGTACTCTGGTAATTCAAGCAATGGACCAAAGATTTGCCCCACCAAGAATCTGAAAAGGGTTTTAAAAAAATTAAGATCGAATATTAAAATTTAACATTAATTAAATGTATATTTTTGAATCAGGCCGCCCTAGAATCTCTTCAATGAAATCTGACATTAGGAATCATCAACTAGTTTTCTTTAACCTCATTTTCGGATAGTTGAATATACAAGCGCAAAATCAACATTAACAAAAAATTCCATTAACGATTTCAAAATAATACCGTATACTTTTTTTAAAGGGATTAAAAAATAGATTTAGCATAAAAAATCTAAAACCCTCCTCCTAACAGTCTGTCGCATTCAAAAATCCATAATACATTTTCACAACAAACCCCACTGTCTATAAGGATCATCCCCTGAGTCAGGCTAACAACCTCCTCCAAACTAGCACTTTACCTTAGGAAACCCGTTTACTTATTACTTAAGTTCTTCTTCAATCTCCCAGTCGGTCTAATTCTAGCCACATCACAAAACTTTCATTTTATCAATTCCATTTACACTTAACATGACCCAAAGATTGTTCATATCAGATTAAATCTCATATCTATACCGCTTATTCTACACCATAGTTTCCCTATATATTAAATCTTTTTTTAAATGTTTGAAGCTAATCTAAATATTTTCCTTTATGAGATCTTTAAATTTAGGAAAAAATCCGTTCATTTTAGAAATATTGCGGGCTAAAATTCTAAACATTTAGGAACATCAAAATTACAGACATACTGTAGTCAACCAGCACGTCCACCTCTCGCTTTTTATTCAGCCGAATTCTTTCAAAATACCATTAGGAATATAAACTACAGTCTTTTAACAAACTTTTTAAAAATATACAAAAACCTTTAAAATAAATTCAAAAAGGTTCATTAAAAAATTACTTACTAAAAATTATTGGTATAACTATTTGTTTAGCGATTTTAGGATCGGTTTCTAGCAATATCCGCAGAGGAAGAGGGCGAAAAATATCGACAAAAGGTGAAAAGCCAAACTTAAATCTTAACAAAATAGGATCCAATTCCAAGTACTCTGGTAATTCAAGCAATGGACCAAAGATTTGCCCCACCAAGAATCTGAAAAGGGTTTTAAAAAAATTAAGATCGAATATTAAAATTTAACATTAATTAAATGTATATTTTTGAATGAGGCCGCCCTAGAATCTCTTCAATGAAATCTGACATTAGGAATCATCATGAATTTGTAAAAATTACCCAAAATAATACACGAAATAAATGAAAATACGTTGAGATGGTGATGGTTAGGTTATGTAGAAAGGATGGATGATAGTCGGTTGGTTAAGCAGATGTATAGTGGTGAGTAGTGGGAATCGACCGGCTGGGAGGTTGAAGAAAAAGTGGATTGAGTCAGTGAAGGAATTCCTGAGAGAAATGCGAGTTTATCAGAGGCGCGAAGAAAGGTGCATAATAAGAGTGAATAGCGGGGTTTTGTGAGGGGGATATAGTTATGGCCACCTGGGCCAAGGGATGAACCCAACACTGAGAAGATCCCAGTGAAGCTCTAAGGGTGGATTTTCCAAGTGCGACGACTTCTCACTAATTGGTATAAAATGGTGGTTAATTCTGGGACTACAGGAAATCGAACTTAAAGACGCCTCACTATTCTGAGTCAGGTAACAAACCTGGCCTCACAAAGCTAGGCACTTTAACGCTTAGGACACGGGGCAGTTGTACTTATTACTCAAGTTCTTCAGTCTCGCAGTCGGTCGATTCCCAGCACCTTTACACACTTTTCATGTTTATGCAATTCGCTTCAACACCTAACATGGCCCCTAAGATTGTTCTGATATGAGCAGATTAATCTGCAAATGCTATACCGCTTAATTCTACAACCATAGTGTTCCTTATATATTAAATTTTTTTTTAAATGTTGAAAGCAATTTACAATATTTTCCTTTAGAGATCTTTAAATTTAGGAAAAAATCGTACATTTTAGAAATATTGCGGGCTAAAATTCTAAACATTTAGTAAGCGGATGTACAGTGGAGAGTGTGTTGGGAAGCCGACGTGTCGCTGGGGAGAGCCGAAGAGAAAGTGATTGAGTCGGTGAACGAATGTCCTGAAGGAGAGAATGTGAGTTTGGCAGAGGGCGAGAATAAAGGTGCATGAATAGGAGAGAATGGCGGGGTTTTGTAATGGGGGGCATGGTTGTGGTCGCACCTGGGCCAGGGGATGAAACCCATTACATTGACGATTTACCATAGTGAGGGTCGTCGCCGCGGTCCCCTGATGCTCTAGGGTGGATTTTCTGTCTGACGAGCTCTCACTAATTAATGGTACAGAGGCGGCGGTAAGGCTGGGCTTTCTTCGACGTTTGTCATGGTTCTCGCTACTGGGCTTTTCTTTTCGATGCGCTTGTAGCAGCACCTTACGGCCGCCCCGTCGCAATCTTGGGGCAAAGAGGAAGGTGAAGAAAGAAAGAGAAAGGAAAATTAAACAGACAAACTGGTAGTCAAAGCCAGCAACGTCCACGCGTCTTTCGCTTTTTTATTCAAGGCCGAATTCTTTTTAAAAAATAATTAGGAATATAAACTACAGTCTTTTTATAAACACTTAAAAATATACAAAAACTTTGAAAAAATCAAAAAGGTTCATAAAATACTTATTAAAAATTATTGGTATAGACCTATTTGTTTAGTGATTTTAGAATCGGCTTTCTAAGCAATATTCTCAGAGGAAGAGGGCGAAAAACATCGACAAAAGTTGAAAAGCCAAACTTAAAATAGGATCTAATTCAAAGTACTCTGGTAATTCAAGCAATGGAACAAAGATTCGCCCGCACCGAAGAATCTGAGAAAGAGTTCGAAAAAAATTAAGATCGAATATTAAAATTAACATTAATAAAAATATGATATATTTTTAAATGCAGGCCGCGCCTAGAATCTCTCAATGAAATCTGACATTAGGAATCATCATGAATTTGTGAAAATTACCCAAAAAAATTGAAAGTACGTTGAGAATGGTTTGTTATGTGGAAAGGAAATGGATGATAGTGCGGTTTGGTTAAGGCAGATGTTAGTGAGTGTGCTGCATGGGAATCGACAGGCTAAAGGGCCGAAGAAAAAGTGGATGGAGTCGGTGAAGGAATTCCTGAAGAGAAATGCGAGTTTTATCAGGGGCGCGAGAAAAGTGCCATAATAAGAAAGTGAATAGCGGGTTTTGTGAGGGGGAATGGTTGTGGACACATGGTGCCAGGGATATGAAGCGCCAAACTTGACAAGATCCATAGTGGAAGCTCTAGGAGTGGAATTTTCAGAGTGGCGACGCTTCTCACTAATAGTTTATAAAGGGGGGTGGTAAGGCTGGGACTTTCATTTCGCATATGGTTGCTATATAATATAGTATATATATATATATATATATATATATATATATATATATATATAGTATATATATATATATTATAATATTATATATATAGTATATATATAATATATATATATATATATATATATATATATTAATTTTAAATTCATAATGGGAAAAACTCCGGTTACCGCGAAAAGGCCTGGCCAGCCAGGGGATTGTGCCCGTTAGGCCCAAGTTAGCCCAACGACCTGTTCTCGTTGGTCCACGTTCACATGGCGTTAAATCGTCGCTACTGGGAGATATTTAATTTTTCATCCCTTGGCCGGGCAGGGTGGTCGCACAACCATAACCCCGTGCACAAAATCCGCGTCATTCACTCCTATTATGCAACTTTTTTCTACGGTCTCCCAGCCAGTCAATTCCAAACACACTCAAACAGTATCTCCTCCGCTTAAAGCCAAACGCGACTATCATTCGCTCCTTTTCAGCATTACGAAACCAATCTCACGTAAGCATTCAGTCTTGGGCAAAGAAGGTGGGTGATATATATATATATATTATATATATATAATATATATATATATATATATATATATATATATATATATAGTATATATATATATATATATATTAATATATATATATATAGTATATAAATATATATATTATATATTATATATAATAGACAACCTGAATTGGAGCGTAATTGATCTAGTCTCTCTCTTCAATTTCAATTAAACACCAATTTGTTAGTCTGAAAGAAAAAAAATTAATGTTAAAAAAAATTATTGGGGTAAAATTTAAAAATAATGTCCAAAGAATACTTCAGAGAGGGCAAAAGTAAGTTTTTTCATTAAATATCAAAAACTTGATCATCATAAAAACTAAAAAAATTGCAAAAAATATTATTTCGAAAAATATTAATCTTCTAGGCTAAATATTTAAACATTTGTAAAGATTGACTAGCTGAACGGAGTTTTTCCTCAAAGGTACTGGCAAAAGAAAAAATAATTAGGTTGCCTGTTACTTACAATAATGCAGGGCATTCTTGTTTAATATATTTTATCAGAGAGCGGTCTGTGGGTATAAGGCATGCCTTTCAACATTTTCATATCGGTTTAATTTTCATCATTTTATTAGTATTTTAAATAATTTACTGGAGTCGCCGCCGAAATATATATATATATATATATATATATATATATATATATATATATTATATATATATATATATATTATATATATATATATATATATATATATATTATTATATATATATATATATATTTCTATTATTATTCATCTCGCTTCTTCCTCCGCCATAGACCTCGAGCCCCGAAAGCCGTACTTGGCATCGGAAAGAAAAGTATGCAGAAGTAATATGACAAGTTCGAAAGTAATAGTCCCAGTCCTACGCCCCTCTATACCGCTATTTGTGAGAACTGCCTGTCGTAGTCATTAAAATCCACCGCTAGAGCTTCACGGACCGCAACGCGACCCTCACTATGTGCATATCTCAAGTGCAAGGCGCATTGTCGCCCTGGCTCCCAGGAGGTGGGCCACAACCGATACGCGCTGCACGAAAACACTACCATCACTCTTCTATTATGCACTTTATTCTCGTGCCTCTGTCCAAACTTCACAGCACCCCTCTCCTCTTCAGACTCGTTCCCCGACTCTCATCTCAATTTTTCTGTTCTTTCGGTCTCCGCAGCCGGTCGATTCCCAACATCGAGTTCACCATTTTATAGTCGCTTACCAACGCGACTGTCATTCATTTTGCTTCCATATGACCCAAACCATGCTCAACGTACTTTCATTTATTCTCTGATTTACCCCTTTCTTCAACACCACAAAATCTAATACGTTCAATTCCTCATTTTATCATTCTTTTCACACCTAAACGCACAGTTTGTCCATCTGAACAGTTGAAAACTTTAGATCTATAAGAATTTATTCCATAATAAGAATGGTTAGGCCTTCTGCGATAACATGTTTAATAGTTTTTTCCAAGACTTTCCGACAATTGAAAAGTTTCCAGGAACTGAAAAATAGTGAATTTATTAAAGGGGCGGAAAAAAAATTACTAGATGTTCTATTTAATATAATTAAAATATTCATTATCATTACTCCAAATCATCAAAGATATTATGTCTGGGGCGGTACAAAAGCTGTTAAACTGTATAATCGATATCTATTTTAATCAAATATATTTTTGGAAAATTAAATTTAGAAAATTTTTCAAATTTAGAAAGAAAAATGAATAAAGATCTTGTATGTAATGAATTATTACAAAGTGTGAACTAATCTTAAGACTTTTATAAACTAACGGGGCTATTTAAAAAAACCTTTTGAGACTCGTAAATGCTATTGAAGTAAGAAATCATCCTTTTCTGAATCATAATTTACAATTCCATGAACTTCTTCTTAAAATAAAACTACGTAGGAGGTGAAGGTAAAAATCCATATACTCACCAGCTTCTCTGATCCTCCAGCTAATATCCCTCATAAATTTCAACTTCTCTACAAGAAATTTCCAGATCTTTCCATACGCATGACCTTTTTCCCTCCAAGGCTTCCCTTGAGTTGAAAGTTCTAGATGGAAAAAGAAAATAGGGTAGATTTAGCGCATAAAAAATACTCTACTAGGCGTTCTATTCAAGTCAGTAAAATCATTTACCAAATCGTCAAAAAACTTATGCCTGGGGCGGTATTATATAATCATGAATTGTTTTTAACTAATCTAAAAATATATATTTTTTGGTAGGTCAAATTTAAAAAAAATTAAAATTTCCTTGAATAAAAACTAGTATTTAGACAATAAATTATGAAAAGGCATTCTACAATTACTAAAACATTTAACTAAAAAATTAGGTTCCGTCACTTACT
>JABUQX010010772.1:5000-12500 GCA_015478945.1 Trachelipus rathkii
ATTATTATTATTATTATTATTATTATTATTATTATTATTATTATCATTATTATTATTATTAATATAATAAGTTTATTTCTCAATCTCATTATTATTATTAGTATTAATATTATTATTATTATTATTATTATTATTATTATTATTATTATTATTATTATTATTATTATTATTATTATTATTATTATTATTATTATTATTATTATTATTATTATTTAATATTTTTTTTATACGAGCTATAAATTTTATAGTTTTTATTTTTTTTGTTTATTGTTATTCTTATTATTTTATTATTATTATTATTATTATTAATATTAATATTAATATTAATATTAATATTAATATTAATATTAATATTAATATTAATATTAATATTATTATTTATTATTATTATTATTATTATTATTATTATTATTATTATTATTGTTATTATTATTATTACTATTATTATTATTATTATTATTATTATTATTATTATTATTATTATTATTATTATTATTATTATTATTATTATTATTATTATTATTATTATTATTATTATTATTATTATTATTATTATTATTATATTATTATTATTATTATTATTATTATTAGTATTATAACATAATTATTGTGTTAGGATAAAACTTATAGCTATTTCATTGACTGTGATATAGTCACTAGGTATTATTCACGTTATTCTAATTACTAATATTTTATTGTACATTTAATTAATACAATTATTGTTACTATTAGAAAGGAAGAGGCATCTGCGTAGTTGATGCTCAAAATGTATATGTATAAATGTATTGTATTCGGGGCTCAAAGGGCACAACACTGTGTTGCAATCAGTAGATAAATATATATATATATATATATATATATATATATATATATATATTTATATATATGTATATATATATATATATATATATATATATATATATAGATATGTAGAGTGTTAAGTGTAGGTAAAGATATATATATATATATATATATATATATATATTTTTATATATATATATGTTATTATATATATATGTATATATATATATATATATATATATATATATATATATATATATATATATATATATATATATATATATATATATATATATATATAAAATATATATATATACATATAGTATAAATATTATATATGTATATATATATATATATATATATATATATATATATATATATATATATATATATATATATATATATATATATATATAAAGTGAAAGTTATTTCCTCTTATTGTCTGCTGTTCAACGCGGAGGTATATTAATAAATAAAGATTTTCGTAATTTTATATTTATACATGACAATTTCCATTCGTAAACACCATTAGTAAAAAGACTTTATAATATAATTTTAACATACAGCTTGTCAATCTCCATTTCAATAATTAAATTTCATAAATTTCGTACCCACGAGTTACCAACCCTACAATAATTTAAAACCGGAGGAAGTTTCTCTTTAACCATCTTATAGTTCTACCATACCTGTCCGTCCGGCAATTACACCTTGGTCTCAAGAGTCAAATACTACTCTCCTTTTAATCCTGCATTGTGCGTGATCCAAAAACCTTGCAAACCAGTTATATTCATCGTAGTTTCCATAATTCAGCATATCACAAAACCACGTATGCATTCTTAATGTTATTGACAACACAGTTTCATCATGAGGGAGGATGGCTATCTACCTTGCAGTTTAGAGTTAAACCTAGACTGATTGACAGGGTGATCCAAAATACAGCCTCTAATCACACTTAAAATCTTTACGTGCGTGAACTTAGCGCTGCCCCCGCATGAGTCCCCAATCTGGGACTTTTTCCTTCGCTTCTTACACCTTGGCAATCCGGTCTCAATATAGTAAATTTTAGTATAACTCTCTCTCTCTCTCTCTCTCTCTCTCTCTCTCTCTCTCTCTCTTCTATCTATACGAGAGCATATATATATATATATATATATATATATATATATATATATATATATATATATATATATATATATATAATATATATAAAATAATTTTTTTTTTATTTAATTTTTTTTAAAAAATAGTTTTCTTTATTTATTTTGTTTCACATATTTATTGCAAAGGGCAACTCTACTTATGAGTAGAGTTGCCAATTTTGGGAGGATTTATTTTAAGACGCTCGAGAGGAGGCTTTGTGGAAAACTCCTCAAAATAGACAAAACAAGAATAAGGTTTCTTTTACGTTGCCATGACAACCAGTGTTTTTAAAGCATTATAATTAAGCTCTCTATAGTAGGCACAAATCGAAATGCCTCCGGTCAATGATTCATATGAAAAATAATGTTTCGGAAGAAAATAAATGATTTTAATGTAAAATTAGCGTCCTTGTATAACATTTTAAACATTATTTTAATAGTAATAAATAGTAATTTGAATAATTTTATTACATTAGTTTCTTTTATTTTTTTTAGAGGAGGCCCGGCCTCCTGTGCTTCCCCCGTAAAGCCGCGCCTGGTATAAATGTATTGTATTCGGGGCTCAAAGGGCACAACACTGTGTTGCAATCAGTAGCCCCATTTCAGATAGGAGTGAAATTATTATTATTATTATTATTATTATTATTATTATTATTATTATTATTATTATTATTATTATTATTATTATTATTATTATTATTATTATTATTATTATTATTACTATTTATTCAGATGTAAATGAGTACTTTGTTGCTATGCTATGGTCTGGCCAGCGAGCGATATATGCTGTAGGCTCACCTAAACGAAGGAACCTTACTTGATGAGCTCATTTGAAAGGACGTAAAATACCTTATTTTGCGAACCTAACTGTTGAAGGAAATTATTTCTTCTACTTACCAATATTTTGCTGTTTTTTTTAAAGGTTTTTCAAACCAAAAGGAAATTAAAAATGCCCATTTATTATTTCCAGTCGAAAGTTAAATTTTCAAGAATTGCGGATGTGGATGTTGATAAGAATGCGAATATTAAATAAGGCTAGTATTATTATTATTATTATTATTATTATTATTATTATTATTATTATTATTATTATTATTATTATTATTATTATTATTATTATTATTATTATTATTATTATTATTATTATTATTATTATTATTATTATTATTATTATTATTATTATTATTATTATTATTATTATATTATAATTATTATTATTATTATTATTAATATTATTAATTTTTATTTTTGGAATCGAGTGTTGTCATACTCATCGCAAGATCAAATTTTCCACTGTTCTTATTCAAAAAACAATATCATTTCAATAATTATATATATATATATATAATATATATATATATATATATATATATATATATATATATATATATTATATATATAGTTATTGAAATAATTAACCATAGAATATCTGGAACGGACGCCTATATGTTCCAAGTTATTAGTTTTTTGATAGCTATTTTATACAAGAGGTGAACTATATATATATATATATATATATATATATATATATATATATATATATATATATATATATATATATATATATATATATATATATATATATAAATATATATACACGCTTGATTGAGTTTGTAATAAACATTTCTAAACAAAGGAACAATGTTTATGCATAGGTATCTCTTAAATTTGTACACCTTATTTAATTATACATAAGGAATATTGATGGTTGTATTTTTTTGTCTCTTAATTTGAATTTATTCTTACTTTGTAGGTATATTTTGTTAAATGTGGATATTATTTAAAGGGATTTCAGTACGGAATTTATAAACCTTTCATAGTTTTATCTCCTAGGAAATCACATTTTACAACGCTTAAGCAACCAATTATCGCGTAAGAGAGTATATATATATATATATATATATATATATATATATATATATATATATATATAATATCATATATATATATATATATATATATATATATATATATATATATATATAAATTTTTATTGTATCTTTTATTACTCTTTGCTTCCTTGATGTTCCAGAACTTATGCTAGTAAACTGATAATATTTCAACTAAGTTATAAAACAAAATGACTTTTTTCAATTAATAAGTAATAAAAGTCGCCTGACAGTTGAGATGATTCTTTTACTTCATATAGAATGAGGAGTCACTGACCTTCCTGAATTTGACCTTTTTGAATTTGTTTTCTTGTGTAATTTGATTGTTTGGAGAACCTCGGGAAAGAGTATCTTCAATTGAGTTTTCTATTTCTTCTGAGTGTCTTCTGATTTTGTATCTGACTGAGTATCTCAATGAAACGTGGCTTTATATACAATATTTGATGTACTTATGCAAAAAAATTTTAGCATAAGTTTAAACATAAAAACAAATTTAAAATTTTTGCGAATAGTTACAATTGAGGGTACCTACATTACTCCCGCTCTAAACAGAGTGAAGTATATAAATGTATGAATGGTGCACATTATTAATTCAAATGCATATGTTTAGTATCCAGCACACAAGTCGTTATGTAAACATTTCACTGAGTAAAAATAAAATATATAATGACAAAGACATTCAAATATATGCATATCTGCTTATGCCCTTAGACATAAGCACACATACAAACATTTGAATGCATAAAAATACAAAATGTGAAATGGTATACATAAAAATACAAGAATGTTTTACATAAAATGAAAGGTGCATTCAAACACAAGCATATTTGGTTATATCCGTTAGATATAAGCAAACATACAAACATTTGAATGCATAAAAATACAAAAATGTTTATACATAATTATTGATATAGAACAATTGAGTTATTCACAAGAGTTAAATAGGCCACATCGATCGAACCGTTGAATCCAAGGAAAGGTCCAGTATAAGGCGTTTCTAATGTATCCATGATTTGATCAATGCGCACGGAAATAGTTTTCAAAGCTGTAGTTACGAAAGAAACATTGCGTGACATATGTAGAGGCGAAGTTGCTTGAAATGTAGTTTTCTTATAACTAAATGTATTAAAAATGGGAGATGGCACAGAACCATTTAGAATTCGAAAAGGAATCTGAGTTCGTAGTGGAATCCAAAAATGAGTTTCTGCCCATAATCCAAACTTGAATGATGAAAGAAATCCATACCGAAAAGGAAGTTTGCTATGTCTAACGATGAATCCTCGAACTGTGATATTTGTGAAAAGATGAAGACCATAATCCAAAATTAATTGAAAATGAAAATGAAGTCCGTATCGATAATGTTCGTTTGTTTGAGTCATCTTCTCTGAGGTTCTAATTGGATTTTTATATTATTGTAGGTTTTTCATTTCCTTCATTTTGGTTCTTTCTTTGAGACAATTTTCTAGTGAGAACGAATATATTATAAGACTTCATCCGTACTATCTATCATGTCTGATGATACTGTAAGATCTACCCAACTCCTCCACCCTCTAGTAACCTCTGTTTCTCCCAAAGTCCCATCACATGAAGATTGCGCCCGAAGAGAAATGAAGATTTCATTCAATAAGTACCAAAAAGCCCATTCGTTTGTTGAGATACTCTTCTTTTTCATAAGTAGAATGTGGATGTCACTGACCTTTTCTGAATGACTCCTTTTCAAATTCTACGTTTTGTCGTAATTTGATGTTTGGAGAAGCTCGGGAGGGTTATCTTTAAAGTAGTCTCTGTTTCTCTTGATGGATTCTCCTGATTTTGTATTCAGCTGAGTATCTAAATGAAATATATACAATATTTGATGTGTGCCTTATGCAAAAAATTGCTTGAGCAAATTTTAGCATAACTTTAAACATAAAACAAATTTAAGTTTTTTGTGAATAGTTACAATTGAGAGTACTATATATATATATATATATATATATATATATATATATATATAGCAGTTATATATATATATATATATATATATATATATAATATTATATATATATATATATATATATATATATATATATATATGATCTTATCTATTTCATGGCACTCTTTCACTTTTCATGAAACAAATGAAATATTTGAATTGAGAAGTAGGAAAATAAAAATGTAAAATATAGCTCGAGAAATGACCCTGAATAAAGTTATAAAAGTCGCAAAAACTGGAAAAATTTATGAATTCACCAAAATTCATATTTGGTGAAAAAACAAATTTGTAGATACCAACGTTTGGCACACAAACATTTGTCTACGAGGAGCACCGCCCCGTACCCCCTACCATTGTGTGGAGGTAAAATATTAAAATATTTTTTCAACATTATAATCCTTTATATAAAGAAAATGCTTCTTGCAACTTCAAAACTGACTTGACAAATTAAAAGTATGAAATTTTGTAATTTCAAAACATTTTTCAGTGATTTTCTTGGGTTATTTCTTAAACGATTTTCTTCACAAGAGTTCATTTCAAATATATCTTTTTTTAAGGATTTAAATCTGAAACAGCGTTTTGTTTTTACTATTTTCTCCGGCAATGTTTTTTGACATCATAAAATTTTACAGAGCCATTTCAAATGTTTGTTTATTATAATTTTATCTTTTTTAATATATATATATATATATATATATATATTTTTTTATATTAAATTTCATAAATTATTTTAAAAATATATATTTATATATATATATATTATATTTATATATATATATATATATATATATATATATATATATATATATATATTTTTTTTTACACTTTTCTGCCACTCACACGGGCAAGGCCCTTTTAAAGGATGGGTTAGAAAATACAAGGAAAGAAAACAAACAGAAGACAAAGCGTAGCGTAAATTCTTCGAGTGAGCGCAGACTTGGGCTTTAAAGAGAGGAAGGATAAACACAGCAGGAAATCAAATGATGGCAAAGAGTTCCACATAACAGATGTGGCAGGAAAAAAGGAGACACCACAACGAGCAAGCCTTGAGTTTCCAATACTCACATAAAATTCACGTGAAAGCAAGGCACTTCTTGTACCACTAAGGTGACAAAAAAAAGGAATGCGAAACTTCAAATCCCTCGAGCACCTGCCGTTGTAGTACGTAGAGAAAGGAGATAGTGCGGCAACATCACCTAGCAGAGAAAGAAGTTCAAGGAAGTTAGAAAGTAAGGGTCAATTTATTAGCCTCTCTTAGCCTTAGACTAAACCCTGTTCAAAAGAGGGGTGAAACCCAAATTTAAGAGCAATACTCCATACAAGGGTGGATAAAACTTATACAGTATAACTGGACTAACCGAGTAGAAGAAATTACCGGTTTCTTTGAGACCATCTTAGCAACAGTTGTGATATAAGGTTTCCAAAACAATTTGCTGTTTATATTCAGTCTAATAATGTTTATGCTGTTCGCAGGTGAACGGATGTGAGACGTTAAAGTTATCGAAAGAGATAGGAGAGCTGGTAGGTGTTTTTTGAAGAAGTAAAGTTTTTAAAGAGATGATTTTTACAAGATTGCTGTGACCTAGTAACAAATCCCATCCATATAAACAAGAATATAATCGAAAAACTGAAGATGAGAGATAATACTAGAAGCAAAAGAGGGAATAGATTTAAAATAAGTGGAAGAATGGGGAGT
>JABUQX010010772.1:20000-22500 GCA_015478945.1 Trachelipus rathkii
ATACTTAAATATATAAAAAGATTATTTTTTAATTAGGTACGTACATCGGTTAGCTTATATATATATATTATATATAATATATTATATATATATATATATAGATATACTATATGTATAGAAATAAATAAATAATATATATATATCAGTGGCGAAGCGTCCAGTCATCTATTGATGCGGAGATGACTGACCAGATGAGATAAAAAATAAATCAATCCTTTTTTCAAATTTCATTATTATATATATATATATATATATATATATATATATATATATATAATATATATATATATATATTATATATATATATATATATATATATATATATATATATATATATATATATATATATATATATATATATATGCGCTTGAAAAAGCGGATCAATTAAAATGAATTAATATTAATATAACATGCCCAGGTAATCTCTAAATTTGTCGGATCAATTGCGAGCACATTATCAGTATTATTATATAATGTTCACATCTTTCAGCCAATCAAATTGCGCAAGAAATGTATAATGATATAACATACAACACTCATCTCTAAGTTTGTCGCTGAAGCCGTATTTGAGCGATTTTTTTCTCGTATTAAAGCATAGGAACTTTAAAATTTCGTTCAAACTTCGGACTTTGTAAATATAATAAATTAATAAAGAAATTATAAAATTCATAAATTATTGTTAGAATAAGTGAAATACATTAAATCCGAGCACAATTTATAAGCCCTATAAGTCAATTAAGTTCCTTAAATTGAATTATAATATGCACTTTATAAAGTATGAATTATGAAAAAATCTTAAACAAATAAAAAAAAAATGTCAAAATCTAACAGTTTTCTTTGATAAAATAAGTATTTAATGGGAAACTATTGAAAAGTATCCTAATTATTATTATTATTATTATTATTATTATTATTATTATTATTATTATTATTATTATTATTATTATTATTATTATTATTATTATTATTTATTATTTATTATTTATTATTTATTATTTATTATTTATTATTATTATTATTATTATTATTATTTTTTTATTATTTATTATTATTAACTATAATTTAATTATAATCATATAATTATAATTTTATAATTATTATTATATTAATATAAAACATTATTATTATTAATTATTATTATTATTATTATTATTATTATTATTATTATTATTATTATTATTATTATTATTATTATTATTATTATTATTATTATTAGTTTTACTTTTTACTTCCAATTCCCTAAATATTTTCTTCTGATATTCATTTAATTTCCTTAATATTAATCTAGAGAATAATTTGCAAAGAAAGTAAGAGGCATATTTATATTTATTAGATCCTGACCGGTTTCGTCCGTAAACCTCGAACATCTTCAGAGTTTCGATTCTAACAATTGAATGAATTATTTTAACACTAGATTTAAAAAATTAAAATTACAAATTAGATTTTAGATTTTAGATTTTAGTATTTCATATTACTTAAGGGACAATACGTTGAACTTTACGTTAATGTCTGGTTTTAGATGTTTTATGTAATAAGCCTCAGCTATTTTCAGTTTTGGGGCTTCACATGAGGAGTGTAAAATTTTAAATGATTTTGAAATATCAGGTACAGTTGTCTTGTTATGTTCAGTGAATAAATGTTCGTATATTTTACTGGGTTTAAAGCGGTGCTGGTATGCCCTATCTGTTAATCTATTAGTCGTGTAACCAATATACGTCGACGTACAGTCAGACTCGGGACATGCGAATTGGTAAACGACATGGTGATTAACTGAAAGGGTATCCTTAGTTGAGAAGCAGGAAGAAAGTTTTCTTGTTTTGTGATATAGTTTAATTGTGATTTTTGAATTACTTGTAGATTTAATGTGGGCGTTAATAATGCCGCGTAGGCATTTTTCCTCTTTATCGAAGTCTTTTGCATTTGAAGTTTTAAAATAAAATTTAATGCTTTCAGAGATATTGTTCGTATTGTCCTGTTTTTTAAAGAGTTTGTTGATGGTTTTGTTTATTATTTTCTCCGTTAAATTTAAAGGGTGGTTACAGTTAATCAGGTTCTGTTTAATTCTTTTAACTTCAGCATCAAATGACTCCCAATCCGAGCACAATTTATAAGCCCTATATATGAGTGTTTTAACAATTGAATTCTTATATACTTCTGGGGAGTAGGAGTTGTAATTAAGGTACAGACCATTATCAGTTGGTTTGACATGTATGCCTGTGGAAAAAGTTCCATCATCATTAATTTTGATTTTAATATCCAAAAAGTTAATAATATTATTTAGAGATGTTTCAGATGTGAATTTGAGGCAAGAAAGGCTTTGCAAGCGGTTGATAAACTGATGAATGTCTGTATGGTTCCTAAATATAGTAAGGGTGTCATCAACGTATCTTACATAGAAGACTGGGTTGAATGTGTTGTTTTCCCTCAAAATTTTATTTTCTAGCTCCGCCATGTAAAAGTCACGAATTATTCTAATTTTTGGAAATATTTTCTTTAAAAA
>JABUQX010010772.1:27500-32245 GCA_015478945.1 Trachelipus rathkii
TGTTTGACCCTACGCCCAAGTGTGGACGGGAAAAGAGCTTTGTGGTTCCTGTTTGGTGGGTGATATATTCACTACAGAAACATTTCTCGCGTTCTTCTTTTAGTCCATCGTGGCATTGTGGTCAAACACATACGCGTTCATCTGCTAGGGGCCCAGGTTCAATCCCAGCAGAGTGAGATTACTTAAGGGGTTATTTTTATCAATACCTATCACACTGCGGTGAGGTGTAGAAGGATGAGCAGGCTCGTTACACGCGAAATTTCAAGTCTCAAGGATGTAAATAGGGGGTACGTCCCCCCGAGACCGAACGCAAAATATGTCGCTACGCCCCTTTTGACGCGTCCGAATGTACGAGTTCGGTTAGGCCTAATGGTTCCCATTCGAGCCAGATGGACGTAATCCTCGTCGTAGACGAGATTACGTACCTCTGCGTCCCCTGTAAGGGGGAACGCTGCCTCCTAAAAATTAAATTGATCGTAGAAGGCTAAAATTTGGATACGAAGAATCGAGATTCTGAGTCGAAATACTATTCCTACAAGGAATCGTTTTTTACGCATTCCGACTCCGGCTCCGGCTCCGGCTCCGGCTCCGGCTCCGGCCTCCGGCCCCGGCTCCGGCTCCGGTTCCGGCTCCGGCTCCGGCTCCGGCTCCGTCTCCGGCTCATCCTATGGCTCCGATGTATATCTACATGGGTTAGAGTTATCGTATCGGGCTAAAATTTGGAGGAGGGTTAGATGGTAACGTAACCTCGTCTACGACGAGGTTACGTCCCCCTGGGTCCCCCGAAGGGGGACCCCACCCCCCTTAAAAAATCGAAGTGTTCGTATAAGGCTGAAATTTGGCGAGATTATTCAGAGTTGAATTTCTAGAAAGAGTTGGTATTGGAATCTGAGGAGTTTGCTCCGGCACCGGTGCTGGAGCTGATGCGGTGCCGAGTTTAAACATTCGTATAAGCAACAAATATTTGTATCTTTATATATGTTACTGAACCTGTTAGATCTCCGAAAATATGACGGGTTATAAGTCCGTATAGGGTGTCTAGGACCCCCAACGGAGGGGATCATGACAGAAAAAAAACACAGAGTGCAAAACAGAGGTCGAAGGAGGAAGGAAGAAGGATGAAGGAAGAATAAGGAAGGAAAGAATGGAGAAGGAGTCTGACTCAGAGGAGTAGGAGTTGACAGCTGCACCGGTGCTGGCTCCGGTGCGGTGCCGAGTTATAAACATTCGTATGACAACAATGTAGGTGTTCTTATATATGTTATCGAGTCTGTAGATTTCAAAAATAAAGGTTTCAGAACCATCAAGAAAAAAAAAATAAATAAAAAAAAAAAATTTCTTATTCTTTTTATGTTTATAACTTACAAATTTACGTTTTTTACATACCCTAAAGCAGTAAATCAGTAAATCAAACATCCCTCCACACCCCTTCCGTGATCTATTGATGCTATTGATTTAAGTGCATATTTTTAATAAAATTGTCATGTTTACATCCAAAATCATTAATCAGTAAATCAAACCACCATCCAACCAACCTCCTGTCCATACGTGATCTATTGATCTATTGATCTATTGATCTATTGATTCAAGTCATATTTTTTAGTAAAATAGTCATGTTTTACATACCCTAAACAAGTAAATCGGAAAATCAAACCACCATCCAACCACCTTCTTGTCCATCCGTGATCTATTGATCTATTGATCTATTGATCTATTGATTTATTGATCTATTGATTCAAGTCATATTTTTAGTAAAATTGTAATTGTTTACATACCCTTTAATCATTAGTAAATCAGTTAAATCAAAACACGCCAGCCTACACTTCTGTCCAACCATGATCTATTGATCTATTGATCATTGATCTTTGAATTCAAGATCAAATTTTTTACTAAAATTATCATGTTTTTACATACCCTAAATCAGTAAATCAGTAAATCAAACAAGCCATACCACACTGCCCCCACTCATTCATGATCTATTGATCTATTGATCTATTGATCTATTGATTCAAGTCACATTTCAAGTATCATTTTGGATAAACATAACATAAAAACAAATTCTTTATACACTGATCAACGAATATATGCCTAATGTAACAAAAGTTTTCACATTATAAAGCCTTACTTAGCATCCTCTGAACTATGAAATAATAATTTACTGCTTTAAAATCAGTAACATAACGTTCTATGAACGTACTGTTACTGTTGTTAAGTTCCACACTTAACACAGTAAAGTAACTAACATAGCATAACAAAAACGTAACCTATTCACACTATTGTAAGCATATCTCTAAACATAACAATGTTAATTTATATTAAACATGGTAATATTTAACAACAATTTATCGCAACATTGGGTTAATTATCATAGCTGATCAAGCGAATATATACTAAACGTAATAAAGATTTAACAAAAATTTAGGCTCACAAAAGGTTAACATGAACTAAGAAAATAATGTACAACGACAAACCTAACACAACTTACACACGAATAAACTGTTAACATTAACAAAGTTCCACACTTAACACCAGTAAAGTAACTAACATTGCATACAAAACGTAACCTATTCATACTTTTTTCAAGCATATCTCTAACATATTAACGTTAATCTTACATTGACACAGTAACATTTATCAAAAATGTATCATAACCTTGTCCGATTATCATACAGACCAACGAATATATGCAAACGTAACAAAGTTTTTTACATTATCATAGTAATATTTAACAAAAATTTATCATAACCTTACCTAAATATCATAATCCCCAACAAATAATTGCAAACATAACAAAGTTTTATCCAAACATAACATAAAAATAACAAAGTTTTATCCAAACATAACATAAAAATAAGTTCTTTGAATAAAATATCATAGTAAAGTGTAATAGTTTACCGTATTTAAAGCAGGTAAATAGAAATCAGTAAATAACCGCACGCCGTCCCCTCCCACCCTCCCTCACCCGTCAACGACCTTTGATCTATTGATCTAATGATTCAGGTCACATATCGAGTATCATTTCGGATAAACATAGCACAAAAATAAGTTCTTTATATACTAACCAACGAATATATGCTAACGTAACATCGTTTTCACATTAATAAAGCTAACATAGCATTACCAGAACAAGAATATAATGTTTACAATCAAAACCTAAACACAAATCTTTAACGCACGAATAAACTATACCTAACATTAACAAAGTTCCATACTTAACAACAGTAAAGTACCTAGCACAGCGTACAAAACGTAACCTATTCACACTTTTTCAAGCATATCTCTAACATATCAATGTTAATTTTACATTAACACTATTGATTTACGTCGCATTTCGAGTATCATTTCAGATAAACATAGCACAAAAATGAGTTCTTTATATACTAACCAGCGAATATATGCTAACATAACAATGTTTTCACATTAATAAAGCTAGCATAGCATCATATGAACTAAGAAAATAATGTACAACGACAAACCTAACACAACTTACGCACGAATAAACTGTTAAAATTAACAAAGTTCCACACTTAACACCAGTAAAGTAACTAACTTTACATACAAAACGTAACCTATTCATCTTTTTTCCAAGCATATCTCTAACATATTAACGTTAATTTTACATTAACACAGTAATATTTAACAAAAATTTATCATAACCTTGTCTAATTATCATACAGACCAACGAATAACTGTAAACATAACAAAGTTTTTTTCCAAACATAAACTAAAAAACAAGTTCTTTGAATAAAATATCATAGTAAATTGTAATAGTTTACTGATTTTAAAAGCAGTAAATCAGTAATCAAAACCATCAACCCTCGCCACCCCTCCCTCCATGACTTTTGATTCTATCGATCTATTGGATTCATGGTCACATTTCGAGTATCATTTCGGATAAACATAACACAAAAATAAGTTCTTTATATACTAATCATCGAATATATGCTAACGTAACAAAGTTTTTACATTAATAAAGCTAACATAACATAACCTGAACTAAGATATAATGTACAACGACAAACCTAAAACATAGCGTGCGAAAATAAACTTTACTAATTAACAACTTCCGCACTTAAGCAACAGTAAAGTGCTAACACATATAACAAATAGTTAATTCACATTTTTTCAATGCATATCTCTAGCATATCAATGTTAGTTTAACCATTACCATCGTAATTTTAACAAAAATTAGCATACCTGTGCTAATCAATTATACTGACAACTATATATGCTAACGTACCAAATTTTTTTACATCAACTTCGTAACACACACACAAATTCATCATAACCTCGTCTAAATATTCATAATCCCTCAACGAATAATTGCAACATAAAAAGTTTTAACCACATAACATAAAATAAATTTTTTTATGCCTGAAATAACTAAAAATATCTTGAATAAAATATCACAGTAGCGTATAGTTTACACATACCCTAAAGCAGTAAAATCAGTAAATCAGTAAATCACAAAAAACCACCTCATCCTTGCAGTCCCCTACCGCACTGCGCATCCACCTTGATCTATTGACTATTGATTCAAGTCAATTTCGAGTATCATTTTGGATAACATAACATAATAAGTTCTTTTATATTACTGACGCTACGAATATATGCCTTACAGGCAACAAAGTTTTAGCATATATAGGCTCAACATATCATAAATCTGAACTAAGAATATAATGTCAAATGCAACTATAACATAACCTCGCCGTATGAAATAATCCGCTAAATCCTGAAAATCCCTA
>JABUQX010010774.1:5000-30000 GCA_015478945.1 Trachelipus rathkii
ATATATTATATATATATATATATATATATATATATATTATATTTATATATGATATATATATATAATATATATATATATATATATATATATATATATATATCAAAATTAGCTTTTAAAGTCAATTTAATTTAATATATGTGGTTTATGGTTCTCTTTAGCAAATTTTGTCATTTTTTTCAGTTTCATTTAGATTAAAGAAATATTAAAGAAATACGTTTCATTATTAATCTTAGCTATTACTTTTTTCATTTATTTTTTAATATTTTCAAAATTTTGTGCATATGGTTAACTAAATTCAAAATTATTATTCCTGAAATAAATTACATTTTATTTTCCGTTAGGTTGCGAAAAAAAAGGGTAAAAAATCTTAATTTAAAATGTCTGCACGAACTTTATGATCTAGTTCAAGAATTCCTTTTGCGAAATCATTCATACGTTGATTTGTATTACATATATGCATTCCGAGGAGGAGAATGCTTGTCATTAGTATGAATTCTTTCCTCATCAAAATTCAAAGACCAAGTTTCTTGAGACATCACAATAGGAGAGTAATGAGAAATATACACGACTGTATAATCTTAAAGTCATTATTATTTAGACTTGAAATGCCTACATTGTAAAACGACGCGTCTTAAAATTTACTGAAAACGCAAAATCGCGAATGGAATTTGAATAAGTATTGACTTTTGCTATGTAATGAGAAGGAGAAAGAACTATTTACAAATTATTTCTGGAAAAAGTTACATGTTTATCTAATTGAAAGAAAAATATTTTTTGCATTTTAATATTTTAAAATATAAACATGAATTTGAAATATAAAATATTGAGAAAATATAAAATAAAAAACCGAAAATGATTTACATATTTTAAACATTTCTTTATTTAGTCAAGAAATATGAAAAATTCTTGACAAATTAGCGATTGAACAATTTATCAATTGTCAATTATGTAAATTATCCTTTTTGATAATTTTAGTAAATTAGTTTCTTTTCTTTTCTGGCATCTTTTCATTTTTGAATTATTATTTAATTTTACCTTTCATTTTTATTTTCTATTTGTTTCATTTTCATTTTCCATCTAATTTATTTTTTAATAATATTTTTTCATTTAATTAATTTTTCTTACTGAAACAAAAAGTTTTATAAGCCACGTTAGAAATATTTTCTTCACCTCATTTATAATTAAATTGATATAATAAAAAGTCTTACAAGTGTCTCATATAATAATTTTCCTGATTTTCCTCAAAGAAGTTTAATGATATTAATATTATAACTTTTATTTAGCTTAATGCCAATAATATTATTACTTTTTTTTATCATATAATGACAATAATGTTATGACTTTATTTTCATCTTTCGTACTTTTTAGTTATTAGTCATGACTTTTAACATTCAATTTCAAGAAAATTAAAAAAAAAAAAAAAAAAAAAAAAAAAAATAAAATGTTTTTTAAATTTAATGTTGGAATTATTTTTCTGTCGTTATTTTGTTATTTCTACTTGTTTTATATAACCTGATATTATATGATCAGGCATTTAATAATAATAATAATAATAATAATAATAATAATAATAATAATAATAATAATAATAATAATAATAATAATAATAATAATAATAATTGTTTGTTCTACAATATTTTATTCTAAAATGCTTAAAAAATTGTAAAATTTAATTTAGGACATATACAAGCATATATATATATATATATATATATATTATTATATATATATTATATATATATATATATATATATAATATACATATAATATAATATATATATATATCATATATCTATCTTACTATTGATATATATAAATGAATATCCTTAATTATAAATAAAATAATTAAATTTTAAATATAAACATATTCATCTAATTATTTATATTTTATTTAAATATATATATATATAATATATATGAATATATATATATTATATAATTTATATATATATATATATATCATAATATATTAGTTATAAATAAAAAAATATTATATATATATATATTATATATATATATATATATATATATATATATATATATATATATATATATATATATATATATATATATATATATATATATATATATAAATTAACTTTTAAGGTCCATTTAATTTTATATTTGTAGCTTACGTTTCTCTCTAGCAAATTTTGTTATATTTTTAGTTTCTTTAGGTGTTCGAGAAATAAGTTTTCATCGTTACTCTCATCATTTGCATTTTTTTTTAATTTGAGCATTTCGTTATTATCTAAATTTAAATTTATTATTTGTGAAATAAATTATATTTTATTTTCCGATATTTTACAAAAAAAAAATCATAATTTCCAAAGCCTTCGCGAACTTTATGATATAGTTCACAAAATCCTTTTGCGAGATAGTACGTTCATTTGTATTAAGTGAATCCTTTCCGAGGATTAGAATGCGTTTAATCAGTATGAATCTTTCCTCTTTAAATTTCAAAGACCAAGTTTCTTGAGACATCACAATACGAGAGTAATGAAAAATATACACGACTATACGATCTTAAAGTCATTATTATTTAGGCTTGAAATGCCTCCATTGTTAAACGTTGTGACTTAAAATTTAGTGTAAACGTAAATGAAATATGAAAAAGAGTGACATTGGCATTTGTTATGTAATGTGAAAGAAAAAGAACTCTTAACATATCATTTTTGTTGCTTTGGGACCAAAAATATACATGTTTATCTAACTGGAGGACAAAATGTTTATACATTTCTAACAATTTAAGATATTAATATGAATTTGAAATTTAAAAGATTGATGAAAATACATTAAAAAAACTGGAAGTGATTTACATAATTTAAATATTTTATTTACCAAAATATTTGAAGAATTTTTAACATATTTACATTTGAACAACTTATTAAATCTAAATTATGTAAATTATTTAAAAAAAAAAAAAGAGTTTTCGAAAAAATAATAAATTCTTAATTTTTAGTGTCTGCACGAAATTTATGATCTAGTTCAAAAATTAATTTTGCGAAATCATTCGCCCGTTGATTTATATTACGTGCATGCATTCCGAGGAGGAGAATGGGCGTCATCAGTATGAATTCTTTCCTCATCAAAATTCAAAGACCGAGTTTCTTGAGACATCACAATAGGAGAGTAATGAAAAATATACATGATTACACGTTTACACGATCCTATTTTCATTATAATTTAGACTTGAATTGACTACGTTGTAAAACGATGGGGATTTAAAATTTTGTGAAAATGTAAATTCGCTGATGGAATTAAAATAAGTATTGGCTTTTGTTAGGTAATGCGAAGGAGAAAGAACTTTTAGCATACTATTTCGGAAAAAAAATTAAATGTTTATCTTGTTAAAAATTACATGTTTTTCTAATTGAAAGAAAACCATTTTTTACTTTTACATTTTTAAATATAAACATGAATTTGAAATATCAAAAGATTGTTGAAAAGTGAAATAAAAAATATAGAAAAAATACATATTAAAAACATTTCAGTTAGTCTAGAAATACGAAAAATTCTTGGCTATTTGACCATTAAACAATATATCAATTTTTAATAATGTAAATTATTCTTTTTAATCTTTTAAGTAAATTACTTTCTTTTCTTTACTGGCATCTTTTCATTTCTAAATTATTAATATTTTGTTTCTCATTTTATTTGTGTTTTTTTTTTTGTTTCATATTGTTTTTTATTTTTTTTATATTTTATAATTATATATTTTTATTTGGTCTATTTTACTTTACTAAAACAAAAGGTTTTACAAGCTACGTTAAACTTTTTCCTCGACTCCTTTCTATTAAAATGAATATAAGCAAAATTTTTGTGTCTCATGTTAATTATATATATATATATATATATATATATAATATATATATATATATATATATATATATATATATATATATATATATATATATATATATATATATATATATATATATATATATATATATATATTTATCTATATATAGTATATATATATATATAATATACTATATATATATAATATATATACTATATATTATATATATATATATATATTATATATTAAATATTTATATATATATATATAGTATATGTATACTATACAAATATTTGTATATATTTATATTTTATTTTAGTTATATAGGTATATATATTTATATATATATATATATTATTATATTATATATATAATATATATATATATATATATATATTATATATATATATATATATTATATATATATATATATATATATATATATATATATATAACAAAAGGTATTTTTATTCCCATTCAATTTTATATTAGTGACTTGCAGTTCTTTTGAGCAATTTATGTCGTGCTTTAAGCTTCAAATTGCCTTCTAGAAATAAGTTTTAAATATTACTCTTAGCTATTAATTATTTTAAGAAATATTTGAGCATTAGTTTATTATCTAAATTCAAAATTATTATTCGTGAAATAAATTATATTTTAGTTTCCGTTAGGTTAAAAAAAAAAAAAAAAATTTCATTGTCGGCACGAACTTTATGATCTAGTTCAAGAATTCCTTTTGCGAAATCGTTCTTACGTTGATTTGCATTACGTGCATGCATTTCGAGGACGAGAATGCGTGTCATCGGTATGAATTCTTTCCTCATCAAAATTCAAAGACGGAGTTTCTTGAGACATCACAATACGAGAGTAATGAAAAATATTCTCGATTACACGATCTTAAAGTCATTATTATTTAGACTTGAAATGCCTACATTGTAAAACGTCGTTTTTTAAAATTTAGTGAAAACGTAAAATCGCGAATGAAATTTGAATAAGTATTGACCTTTGTTATGCAATGCTAAGAAACAAAAACTGTTGTTATATTATTTTTCTTAGAAAAACATTACATGTTTATCTAATTGGAAGGAAAACATTTTTTTACGTTTTAGTATTTTAAAATATAAACATGAATTTGAAATATAAAAGATTGATGAAAAATAAAATAAAAAGTAGAAAAAAATTTGCATATTTTAATCATTTCATTTAATCAAGAAATATGAAAAATTCGTGACAATTTACCAATTTCCAATTATGTAAATTACATTTTTCAATATTTTAGCAAGTTAGTTTAATTTTTTTTACTGGCATTTTTAAATTATTATTATGTTTTACATTTCATTTTTAATGTTTTATTTGCTTCATATTCATTTTCATTTTTTTTATTTTTTATTTATAGATTTTATTTTGGACAATTTTTCTTTCTAAAACAAAAGATTTTATAACACACGTTAAAGTTTTTCTTCATCTCCTTTCTAATAAATGAATATAAACTAACGTCTTATAAGTGTCTCATGTAATAATTTTACCTTAAAGATGCTTAATGATGATAATGTTATAATATTTATTTAGATTAATGAAAATAATATTATAACTATTAATTAGTTATATGACAATAATATTATGACTTTAATATAATTTAGGGGCAGAGCAGGATGAATGAGACCATTATGGAAGAGAATAGATATCATATCACGAAAAAGTGAGTGAACTTAGTAGAATCATGAAGAGAAGAACATGAATAGTAGAGATCGAGACGGGAGGTAGGGGGATGAGTGTGTAGTTGGTTGGGTTATGTAACCATGTAGAATAAAGTGGGAGCTGCGAGGGTCTAGACAAAAGTGGAGCATAGGTGTAGCGAGTCAGAATAGAAGATATTGCTACTTATAGAGCTGCGGGGAGTGTAAGGGTGGGAGTTAGCTCTGTGGGATTGGGATAGGTAATTCGGCTGAGAGTAGAGAGACTCGCGTTTATGAGGAGGGGCAGAGAGAGTGAGGACATCAGGGAGTAAGCAGTTACAAGTCTAACAAATCAACCTGCAAGGCAGGTTCGATCCTAGCGCGGATGGGTATACCTAGTTGAATAGTGAAGATGTAACACTGATATTGTCGATAGCGGGAGCGTCGCTCCCCGATCTCGAGGCTAGGGTAGCCGTACTGCCAGTACGAGTCAGTGATTTATATGAGAAGATGGAACAGGTATTTACTGATTAGTAGGACTTAATCAATTTCTATATAATAGTTTCTTGAATTTCTGCTTATTCGGGACATTTTTTTAGTGTTTTATTATAGATTTATTCTCGTATATTTGTGATTTATTGTGTTAATATGAAAGTGAAGAGAAAGTGAAATCTGTACTATTTATTATTAATTTATGATTGTGGCATATCTCATAAAAAAGTCAAAGAATATTCGAGTGATGAAATAATTTTATAATTTAAACTTTTATAATTCTTTAGAAATAAAGAGTTTCCACACGTAGTTATCACGAGTAAATATAAATTTAAAGTTATTATTAAATTTGTATAGTAAAACGGAAAAGATTATTAGTAGTATACTTAGCAGAAGTATGAGAACACTCAAAAAACCACCCTTAAATACTAATCATACGGATGAAAAGGTGAAATATGAAGTAGGGATAGAGTAGTAGATCATTAATAATAGTAGGGAAGTGGATGTAAATTATATAGGAAGGTAGACAGAATGATAGGTAATTATTAAGTTGATTAAGAGAGGCTCCAGATAAGAAAGTACGAGAAGATTAATAAATAATCTAAGATCTAAGGTAATAGTAATAGATATGTAATGTATATGAGTTAAAGCTGTTTATGGAATATTAGAGATTAAATAGATAATATTATTAGTATAAGAAGAGAATAAGTAGGAGAGTAAGGAGATACTTTGATGAGTAGGCGTTTGTTAGTTTATAATTATAGGTTATATAGCGTAGATAAACTATATATACTGATATATATATGATATAATAATATTGTATATATATATCTATATGAGTTAGAGTTATCGTATATAATGAAGAGATGAAAAATTATAATATAAAATAATAAAGAGAAAATATATATACATATATGAGATATATTAAAGAAGATCATAACTAGTATAATTCTGTATATAGTATTTATATCTATAAAGTGAGTAATATAAAATTAAGATAGATAATATAATAGTATGAATATAACGCATTAGTATACATAAATTAGCATATTATTTCAATTATGAAAATATATAAAATATAAATTACACTATACGAATAAAAACCGACTTACTATATATTTTAATTCTAAATTATAATTTATATTAATAATAATAATATTAGATAAAAAAAAAAAAATTTGTGTATGAAATATAGCTAATTTACTTTAAAAACTAATTGAATATTTTTCAACCTATTTTTGATAAGACAGATATGATTTAATAAGTTTACAAGTAAAGATTTGTTGTGTATCTAGATTAAAACATAAGAGTCAATAAACTGATTGTCAGATATTATAATATGATCTCATTTGTTTTTTCTCGTTTCCTCTATTTGGTCGACGGGGGGACTTCGTCGCGCTCTGTCGCCACAGGTCGAGCGTAATAGAAATATTGGTTGCTATTGAAACTTTCAATTTTCGGGGGCCTCCAGGGTGTTTTTGTTAGTTTATAAATCATAAGAACGATTGTGGTACATATAACTAGTTTATAACGCTGATTTCCAAATAGTGTATTGTTTTTCTGTAAGTGTCCTAGTTTTCGAGATTGTTTTTTTACATGTCGTGATATATTAGAGCTTGCGATACGTCTGATGTCCAATATGTATTGTTTTTTGCGTAAGTGTCATTTTTTCGATGATAGATTCTAATGATACGTTCAGTTAGATTTATGCCTGATATAGAATACTATTATATGTTATAGTATTATTATACTATATATATATAATAGTAGTATTAGTATATATAGTATATTTTATATATATATAGGATATATTATAGTATATAGTATATATGTATATAGTATATATAATTATATATATATATAGGTATCACGCATATAAGTTGTTTATAGGTCTAGTTGTGTAACTTTTCTAATTGGGTAAACATTGATCATTTGCCTAGTGTGCTCATTTGTTTCTCTGAATGCATATTTCATTTCATGAGCATTGCTACATAATTTAGTTTTGTTGGAATGCAGGGAATGAAATAATGATTTTTTTTGGAAAAATTTCACATGCAACTCAATTTCTGTGTGACAATATGTGATGAGCCGAAAAGGAATTTCAAGATTATAAAGTTTCTAGATTACTACTTTGGAGAGCACTTTTCACGTCGGAGAAAGTTTCTAGAATCTTGAATTTGACGCTTATTTTTTTTTTTTTTTTTTGTACAAAACTAAAAAAGGTGAAGCTTTCAAATTTTAAAAATATTAACAAAAACAAAATCTAATTAAAATTATAATGAGTAATGTTAACGCTCCTAAACTCATGGTTAGGGTTGGCAGAAAAATATCAAAAGCTTCCTATTAACAAAATACTAACTCACACAATTTTACCTTCATTAGTTTTTGCAAGTAACAATACTAACTTATATTAGAGAAGCAGAGTTCAATTTTTTACAGTATGGCAGGGTTGCTGGTTCCATTGTGATTCGATTTAAGTCAGAGTTTGTAGAATAATAAAATCTGTTTAGCTTAATCGAACTCTAATAATCATAAAAAGAGCTATATGGATATATATATAATATATACATATATATATATATTATATATTATTAGTAAGTAGTACTATATATATATATGATATATATATATATATTGTATATAGTTATTATATTACTATATATTATATATATATATTTATATGATATAATATATATATATGGTGTATCATATATATTTATATAATATAATGGTGATTCATTTGGAGGTGTTGTTTTTAGGGAAATAAAACATATAGCATTGAAGCTTATGGTGAAAAATTTTTATTATGAATATTAAATTGGATATTGCATGTTAATTTTGAAAGGATTGATCGTGCATTTAAATGGTTAGCAAGGGACTACGGGTTAAATGGTACCATCTGAAAGGTGCAATCTTTGGGCGACAGCTTTCGTAGATAGAGAGGCCGGTATGGTCGGGCGAATAACTGAGCAATGTTGGCTTTCTAAAGAGTGATGGGAGGCTGGATAGGAGCACTGAGGAGTTTAAAACTAACATTACAGCTCACAGAAATGCTCAGTTTTGTGTGGTCTATGGGGCGGGCGGAATGCATCTGTCCATATTGTCTTCAAAAATGGAGGAAGAACAGAATGTAACCGGTGAATGGGAACGCTATCCCGGGCGAATGATAACGGAATATTTCTGGCACAGAATGTTTGAAAGCCAGTGCTCTTCGTCGGAGTTGTTGGATTCAAAGGACGGCGGCTACTCTTACGAGGATATCGCCGCGGGCAGAGGCAAAGCTGGAGTTAAATTGGGAAATATTTGATGAGCATTTGATTTTCGACTGCTTGTGATACGTGTGGGTTTTAGCCTCCTAGAATGGTGCGGATCATCTTACGCATTGTTTTTTGTCTTTGGGGTTGAGTGAAGTAAGTGTGGTTTCGAGGGATAGCCCTTCTGCATCGGAGCGGTTTAGTAAGCCACATGTGCTGCACGTTGTGTCGTTGACATAGCCGGTGGCCTTATGCTCGAGTGCGTTGTCCCCGATTGGATTTGGCGAGAGATGGAGGAATTTAAAGCGTAGCGCTGGCCATACGATTGTAAAGTGGAGATTTGTTTAAAAAAGTAAATGACATATCATAGTTTTCTTTGTCACTCTAATAGACTTTTACAATAAGTCAATGCTATGCGTTTTTATTCAAGTAAAATGAAATTTGGCAATGAATCACCGTATATATATAATATCATATATATGATACTATAGTATATGCTAAAATATTTTCTATATAGTTATATATTATAATATATATATTGATTAATATATGTATATATATATATAATTATTATATATTATTATATAGGAGTGTCGTGATACTTGAGTTTGAGGTATTCGTTGATGCTGGAATAAGGGGTCAAATTTTCCTAAGAGTAAAGGGAATGATTAAAATAATAATTTATGAATAATGGTTTAAAACAAATTTTCACAGTTTTCGGTCGGGTGATCATCAAAGGCAAATGAGATACGTTAGAATAAAATGAAGCCAGGATGAACTGTTATACCCCAGTGCAGGACTTTATATTACATTTGATAACATGTTATTCATTATATCTGTAAGTTTTAGAATACGAAAGACTATATTAGAGACGTGGGCTGTTGAAGTTTGATTGATATTCGGTCGTCGGTGTGGTGATAGTGTACTGTTAGAATAGAGTATATTATAAGTATATATATATTATTATATACTATACTATACTATATATATAAATATATATATATATATAGTATATCTAGTATATATATAATAGTTATTATTATACATATATAGTTTATAGATAATTTATATATAGTCGTGATATATAGTTATAGGTAGTAGTACTTCTGATAGTGACGTGATATATTCCTAGCTGTGGCTCGGGTGTATCCCGTTTGAGGCTCCGGTTTTATGTATGAATATGCTGATTGATAGTAGTATAGTATATGTATATTTATATTGTGTATATATATAGTAGTATATAAGTTAGTGGATGTAGTGAGGGTTTTACTATTATGCAGGTAAGTTATAATAGTATATGATATAGGTACGGGGAATAGTATTGATTAGTAGTATTGTGTGGGGTGAGGCTGTCTGTTGATGAGTCGGTCGCGGTTGGTGTATATATTTGATATATATTACGTGTGGGTGTGTTATCTGGTTTTTATCGAAAGCAGTGAGTAAGTAATTTTAAATTATAATCTGTAAAATCCACTATATAAATATAGTATAGATATAATTAACTATATAATAATAACTATTAATAAATATGATTTAGTATTATTAATATAAAGTATTATTATCCTATAAGGGTATAATATATTATAGTATATATAATGTATAGTATAAATAGTAATATTATCTATATTTAATATATGGTACATAGTATTTATATATATATATATTATAGTATAATTATTATATATTATTATATTATATATATATATATATATATATTATAGTATAATATATTATATATATATTATATATATATATATATAGTATTATATATATAGAATTATGGTGTATTATATTATTATATAATAAATATATATATTATAAATATATTTATTATATATTGTATTATTAATATTATATATAATAAATATAGTATATATATAATATATATATATAACTAAATAATATATATATATATATAGTATTATATATATATAATTATATATATAATATATATCATCTATATAATATATATATATAATATATATATAGTAATATATATTATATAGTTATAATATTATTATGATATAATATATTTATATATATATAGTATATATATAGTATAATATATATTATACTATATAATATATATTATCTTATTTACCTTTGGATTAGGAAAACTTTGTGTAGTTAAAACTTTGATTTATTAACATACTGTATTGTACTTAAATAGTGCAGATATCTCATTAAAACAATTTTTTTATGTTTAACAGAGGATCATGTAATCTAAAAGAGATCGTGATTGATGGAAAGTAATTAAGACGAAAGCTTTCGTTTCGATCAGAAAATTTCGTTCTGTTTATCACGTGCTAAAATTATAAAACTAAGCGACCGAAGAGGTTACTGATGAAAAAAAGCTTTCGTCTTAATTACTTCCCATCAATCACTGTCTCGATTTGCATCCCTGTTTTTTAAATTATAAAGAATGTTTGACTGGGATCTGATATTGAAGGTGCAATAGTGTATTTAAAATATAAGGATTACTACAGCGATAAGTTTGCCATGAAACGAAGGTAATATAATTAATACTACAAAAGAAACGAAGGAAAGTAGACATGATAAGTATTGATATGTATAGCAAATATATAAGTTTATGTGTATATGATTTATAAGTATATATTTTATAGTAGTATATATTATTATTTATATAGTATGTGTATATATATATAGTATTTAATATATATATATTTATTATATAGTGTATTCGTATAGTGTCGTTGTTTTATTAGAACATATTTAGCGGTTCAAATTCTGAAGCCTTATGTTTACAAAGTCATATAGTTTTCGCATTTTATAATAAGAAAAATACAGTGTGAACATAATAACTTTTAATGTACAGAGAGCATGTCATTTTGCAAGGACCATGGAAACGCATTGCATGCTAGGCAACTTTGGGAACTTGCAGTGAGTTTGTTTATATAAATAATATATTAATATATATATATGATATAGATATTATCCAGTGTTATATATGATATATTAGTTAGTATGATATTAATATTTTAGTATATATATATAATATATTATACTACTAAATTATAGTATTTAGTATATAGTATATATGTTATTATTATTATACTATATTCTAATGTTTTATATAACTTTGTAGTATTATAGATAATATATATATATATTATATATATATTATATATTATATATATATACTATATATGATTTATTATATATATACTATGTATATGTATATTTTAGGTATAGTGATGTATAACGTAGATATATTATAGGTTATATATATATATATAGTTATTATATATATTTATATATATAGTATATATATATATTAATATATACTATTATAGTATATTATAGTAGATTGATATATATATATGATAATTATTATATTATTTCTATAATATATAATATATATATATTGTATATAGTATATATATATATATATTTATTAGAAGTTTTGACTTTTAATATACTACATAGTACAGTGTAGCTTTTAACTCCTCATAAAAAACCAAGAACAACAAAAGAAAAACAAAGAAAAACAAAGAGACAATTTCAATGAACTGATTTAAATGTCTAAATTAAAACCTAAATAAGACTTGTTTTTCAAAAGTCAGATTTACGAGACATATGTGTCCGGCTCATTATATTTAAATAGGGTTTTCCGAATCAAAGAAATGGGGAAACAAATTACAGATGTGCTAGAATATTTCGACTTGACTTATTCTAAATATAGTTTATATATATATATATATATATATATATTATATATTATATAATATATGATATATAGTATATATAATATTATATATATAAGGTATATAGTAGTATTATTGCATATTAAGTATATATAGTATATTATATTATATTATATTAGTATATATGTATATATATATATATATAGTATATATATAGATATATTATTATATTATATAATGTTAATAATATTATATATAGTTTATTGATATTAGTAGCTGAGATACTCCAGGCATAGTTAAATTACGTGGAATAGTGAAGCATCAATATGTTGGGGTGTGTGAAGTATCGATCGGTAGTGTGTTAGGTGGTTTATTAACTGATGAAATGAGTAATGTGACATGTGGCATATGTAGTTGATGTAAAGTATATGATAAATGGGAAATAGAATGCGGCCATATAATTTTACCTTGAACATCGTGTTAGATTATATGCACAAGGGAATTATTTTGATCCTGTCATAAGTTTGACTTGTATATTCAAAGGATTGAGCACAATTTTGGCACAGGGACTCTTGCACAAAGGAGCGGCTGAAGTCCTAGATTTCAGGCTTGGCTTTGGTCCTTCGGGCTCAGCCATGTCCATTTGAATCTTTGGCATCTCTCCTGAATAGGGGGGAATATGTTTTTAATCTGTTCTCAATGCTATGAGTTTTTTGCTTAGTTCCAAGGGACAGTTATTAAGATGGTTCACCTACAGTCATGTTTAAGAAGATGTGAAGCAGTGCAGGTGAGGTTTGCAAATTGGCCTCGTACATTAGTGTAGATACTCCGACTATGCATTGTGATACATGTGGCGAGATGTTTACATAGACGGTGCCTATCCGTGTAAATTGTTCCATCTTTAGTGACTGGTGTACCTTGGATAAAAGGAATTGGGCCTTTTATAACCATTATGTAAAGGCCGATGGATATTGCTTCTCTCCATTTCTTACATTCTCATCGCCTAATTTTTACATAAATGTTAAAAGGAAGTAGAATAGAGACAGAGGATGTTGCAAAGGATAAAGACTAGAATCTGAATAATACACACTTTAAATTTTTTTTTTAGTTTGTTCCTTAAATATTTATTATAGAGATCGTCTCTTACTCTTTATTTTTCAAGGATAATTGATTTTTCTGTTCTTATTTCTCTTGTCTTTTTAATTTATCCTTTTTCTTTTTTTTTCTAATGGGGCGCTTAACAAGGCTATGAAAAGGATTTTAGCATTTCTGAATTTTCTACTATTATCGTTATTATGCTTTTATTATGTGAGCATTGGTTTATTAAGTTTGTTGTTTTAACACTGATATGGTCATAATATTTAGACCCCTTTAAGCTTACAAGCATTTAATTTGATGAGTTTTGCTAATAAATATTTTGGATATTTAAATTCGATGAGAGATATATTACCTCTTTCTGGCATTCACTTCGTTTTGCAAGTGGTTTGGCTATCAATCCTGCAAGTTTTTTCAATATAGTTATCATCAGATCGATGTGGTAGTGCTGTCTGGGACATTTGTATATAGATAGATCCTCAGGTATATTTAATGTTTTGTGCATCAAGAATGTACTAGCAGGATCGCCGTTTCGCGATATGGGACTGAATGATGCAAAAGATATGGTGAATGAATGCTCTAACCATATTTTTTTTGGGTTGATGCTCTCGTCTCCAGTTCGTGCAACATCATTCCTCCATTGGCAATTTAGAAGAGTCTTGTGGAAAGACTTACCTTGGGAATTGCCTGTGATTATATCGCGCGGTCGTATGTTGACAGAGTGATAGCAGCCGACACTACCTACTCTCGAAGAATGAGAAGTGAATTTGGCTCCTCTAGTGTGTTGACAATTGTCAGGCACACCTGTAGGGGGGAAGATTTATTTATATAGTAACTGTTTACCTGGAGCGGAGGTGTTATTTGTGATTATACTCGTTTCAGTGGGAAGGCAAAAAAATACGTAATTATCTATCAGCGTGAATAAGTACTTATAACCCGCGACAGGGGGTAAGCTTCATTATATCTGCTTGATTCATCCTGGTCTTGGAACTTATGACTGGACTCCCGATATTATTTCCAATAATGGTTGAGCGTATTTTTCTTCCAATTTTGCCTAGCTGACATTGAGTCTTACACACGTTTTATCAATAATGATGCAATTTTGCTGTTGGAAAACAAAATAGATTTGATGGGCGTAAGACAGCGGTTTTTTCCGGATGTCCTTGAGTGGGTTTATTTGGGGTTATGCATTATCAATACTTACTCATTTGTATTAATATTCTGCCATATGTTAGGTTGATGATATCACATAGTAATTGATTATTCTTTTTTCTTGGGTACGGAAAATTTTGGTGCGTGTGTTTAGGATTAATGAGAGCTCTTAGTGTTTATCTAAATAAGGATATGGTGATTGTATAATTTAGTTAGGTGTTGGGTGGTTTGAGCCATTGAATTTTGTGATCCTATCTGGTTTTTTAAAACCTGCTTTATCAATTCACTTTAACCTTCCCAATTTTGAACAGCTCTTAGCGGTTATTAACCCTCAGTCTTCTCAAACATAGCTTAATTGTGTAACTTTTAACCTCCAAATCTAATTAACTACACATATTTTTTTCTATGGCTATCCGCGTCATCACTTGGGTAGGCGTTTTCAGATCCCAAAGATCCGTCTGAAATTATTCCCCAGTAACGCTGAGAATGCCCGTAGTGATTTGTGGATGTGAGTTAGATTGTATGTTTAAAGAAACTACTGTCATTAATTTTTCGTATTCGGGTTTTTTGGTGGTACGGTTTTTTGTCTTTACATTCTTTTGCTGACGAACCTCTCAATGCAGCTTGTAACGGTTCATCTCGCAAATAGCATTCTAGGAATGAACCATTGCACGTTCATTACATTTTCGTGAGTTGGTTCAGCGCTCTATTGGGTTGAGAGAGCTTTGCTGAGGAACAATTACATGTCGCCTTTTGTATTTGGCCGCGCGTGCGATTCGTCTGAGAGAATTGCGTGAAGCAGCCGGCCTTTGTCGGTTACCATGGTTTTTCATCTCATGTGAATATTTCGCTTTGCAATATCTCCATTTCCTAGAAGATATACCGAAAGGGGGTTTTTTTTGGTAGTGAATTTAGTCCATTGTGTGGGTGACTTTGGAAGGAGAGAATAAAGATTGTAGACTGATATCTCTCTGAGCATTTTGAGTTTTGGATGATTACATCGATTATATCTGTTTATGGGAGGTTCTCGGTGTTTGTGTGATTGTAATTGTACGGCCCCAGGGAAATATCGTATTTTAGGAGACTGTGTTTGCAAACACACAAGCAATTTTAATTGTGCTAATCATCTTTAGCTCAGCTGGGAGCTAAAGAACGCTATATAATAAAGATAGGAGCAGGCTTTTATTTCATTAAATCATATTGGCAGCGTTGCATGGCTACTTGTGTAGCTGCAAGATGATTTTGTCGACCTGACATATCTAGGTATATGTCAAGTGTTGAAGGGCGTGATTTGGATGGTCTTTGCTTTGTATTTTTCAAAGCTTTGGTCAGCAGCTATGTCCATATGGATCGTCTTCTGGTGATGGTTTCGTCCGATATTAAATTTTTAAAGGGGCGTTTTATATGTCTGCCAGCATTACTATAAGTATTACGGTAACCTCAGTCTTCCTAAAACGGCTCTTAAGCTTCTATTGGTTTTGGGTTTAGAGTACTCCAAGTTCCTTACTATTGTATAATTTAGGAAGGTACCCCATTTTGCATTGAGTGGTATAATAAATAATTGAATTCTGTGAGCCCCCTATTTACAATCGTAATTGAGTTTAGGCTTAGATATGTATGAGTATGTAGTCTTTGTAAACACCTTTTCAAAGTCAATCTTGTGTTCTTCTTCGGTCTTTGTATGGAAAGATATCATCCATTAGAACTTGAGTGCTTATCATATGTCCTGAAAGAGGATGCTTTAGCAACCTTTTGAAAAATAAATGGGTGTGATAATGCGCATAGGGGAGAACAGGATGTAGATGCAGTTGCAAGATTGCTGTTAATGGTAAAGTAATTATTATAGCTGTGCTTTGTCTATGGATCCTCATAATAATAGGGCATGGGCAGGTAATAAATCTGGAGAAATACGCTGCTCCTTTAATGTGAAATTGGTCTTGGCAAGGAAGTTGGGTTAATTCAGGGGATTCTGAATTAAGATATCTTGCGTTCAAAACTGACACAGAGGAATGCGCAGGAGAATTCGTTCTTATTAAATTTGCTTGTGATAGTCAAATTGTTAATTTGCACTTGTTGGATATATGAAGCTATGGAAGGGATAACTTCTTTGTCGCATTAGTATGGGGGGACTCTAATGTTGGCTATATAGGGAAAGTTATTAAGTTAATCTACTGCTGAAGGATGCTTCTCAGGTTACCGCCTGTGTTTCATTTAAAGTTACCCTGATTGCTGTATTTATTGAGAATGCTTGAGGGTCAACGCAGATTGTTTTAGTCAATATACATTTTTAAAATCTCTCCAATCTTCATTTTGTTTACTCTTTATACTAATATATTCTGTTGACATAGGGTTGAGAATAAAGTCTTTATATTTCATCTAATAAATCGATTATATAAGATAGTAGTATAGGGACATGCGGAGTAGAAGTAGAAATGGTGGCAGAGGAGGACGAAGAGTCTCTGGAAATTTCATGCACAAAGTTAAAGTATTTACTATTCTAATTAATTTTAGCTTATAAACTTTGTTGTGGAATCTATCAAGATATCATCTTTAAAATTTATACACTTAAGTCAAAACGTTTCAGAAACGGAAGCCAAAAGATGTTTACCTGTATATCGGCTATATAAAAGTCATCAACTATTATTTTACCTGATTTATTAAATCAAGTTTTTACTATAAATATTAATGTTAGTATTATTAGCGGCAAGCATATGACTATTAAAGATTCCGGCTTGCAAGGCTCCGCTTGCAAAATATTCGAACTGATGTAACTTTCTGAGACAATCGATGAGTTCTCAACATTTATACATCATACACTGATATAATTGTAAGGTTCAGTCATCTCAGTTTATTTTCCAGGTTGGTTTCATCAAATACCGCTTTCAATGCGAAAGACTGTTCTCGTTTTGAACCTGTTATCGATAGACTTGGGTAGAGGACTTGTCATTTGAGGTTTAATTGCCTATATCCGGCATATTGTGTACAATGAAATCCTCAATTAAAGAAAGGTGTAACTAGCATGCCGCATAGTGTAGGCAATTATAAAATCTTGTTGTTTAGTCCATTTACATTATTGCATTCGGTGTCGGCGCAATGTCATCGTTTCGGTGCATCACTTTGTTTTCTGATAATTTTACACACAATCTTGCCGTTGGGTACCTTTTATAATCACTAATACACTCTGATATAAGTTCACCTACTATTATAGATTCCATGGCAAGTTTAATGATAAACGCAATTTTATTTTTGACACATATTTCATATACATGCATTTCTCTTATCAATAATAATTTCTAGCAGTTCATATTGTAAATGTTGTAATATTATTATTATTATTATTTTTATTATTATTATTATTCATTTATGTAATTATTATTATTATATTATATTATTATTATTTTATTATATTATTAGTATTATTATTATTATTATTATTATTATTAGTTAGTATTATTATTACTTATTATTAATTATTATTATATTATTATTTATTATTCGAGCATTGGATCGCGTGCGGAGTTTGACATGACCCGGAATGCCTCTACCACTAGGCCTCACGTCTCAAGAAAAAGAACGTTCAAGCGATGGTTCGATGCTGCTCTCTGGCATTGGAGCAGAAGACATGTGCGTATCGGGGTGGAAAATTCTCGTTCTCTATCACTCTCGCTAATTTCATTCAGCTAGAAATCGTGTCAGGGATACTCTTCGACGAGCAAAGCGGGCTTCATAAAACGAAAGTGCTAACGCTCCTTTACCTCCTCCCTACTAATAATCTTATCTCCAACCAAAAACCTATCTAACAACTTCTGTAAATCTGTCTTTTCTCTTCTATTCGATCTGATTTTCTGTTTCTAATTCTCCAAGTGAAAACGCTAATCTCACGTGGCCCCTATACTCTAACTCAAGCCCTAGAGACATTCTGCATTCCTCTTTCCTCCTCCTTCTTCTTCTCTCAGGTGTCCTGAATGGCCTGGATTACTTTGGATCGAATGCATGGGCCTCCTGAAAATCTATTAAGGTTAGGAGGGGGCGGCCCGGAGGCATTCCTGCCGAGTTTGAGGGAGTGTGCTTTCGTGCTTACCCGCTCGTTCAAGCTATTTTGTATATGTTTTAATATATCTTCCCAGTAGTGGAAAGCACGCATATGAAACCTTGTTCCGAAAAAAGAAGCTGCTCCTGATCCTCATTCCTAATATTCGCCCTATAACTTCTCACTTGTATTACTATCTAAGATCTTTGACAACCTACTCAACCTCTTTCTTAGACCACTGGGTCTCATTACTTCTTTCCGGACGCAGTACGGTATTCCGGGGGCTATAGGTCTACTGAGATATACTTTCCTATCTGAACTGATTTAATGTTTTCACACTCAGGATAGGGGACTTGCGTGTGGCGCTTGAAAATACCACAGGCATTTGACTAGGTAGAAGGCCAGCGGCTCCAACTGCCTCTAATGCCGCCCTCCTTTGGTATTCCTCCTCCTTTGCTTACTTTATGTCTAGTTTTTCTTTCAAATCGTCCAATATCGGCACTGTTGTGATAGGAGGACTTCTTCTTCTTTCTATTTCAATGATGGTGTTCCTTAGGGTTCTGTCTTCTTTCCTACTTTATTAGATACTTTCAAATATGATCTTCCTGCACATCTAACTCTATCCAATCGTATCCCATGATCGACCTTTCATTCTTCAACTCTTCAATACTGTCCCCATCTTTTACTTCTAGAATTGCCCTCTCGTCTTAATCTTTCGGTTCTATTTGCTGACTGGAGTAGAATTTTCCCGGGTGGGGAGGTCTCAACATTGTGAAAGTTCAAATGCCTTGAAAAACCAAGCGTCTGATATCCTCTCAAAGACACTTACGACACTTTTTAATCTTTGACGGTTCTCCTCGTCTCTCCTGTTCCAATATCAAACATCCTTGACCTTAAACATGAACAAAAAATGTCTTGGAACTACCATACAGGTTGCTAGGAGTGGCCGCACAAAGAAACTGGAGTTTGATTTAGGTCTGCGTAGACTGTTCTTTACTTCTTTCAGTTGCTCACTGTCTTGATACCGGGGCACCTATCCGCCCTGTGGAGTACTGCTCTCATATCTGGGGGGGCTTGTGTTTCACGGCTTTGGAATAGGAGTCGCAGTCAAAGGCCAAAGGCATATAATGTTCTGCAATTTCCAGTTCACTTGACCCATCTATCTTTGCGGCGCGAGTGTTGCTTTACTCACTTTATATAGGTACGTGCGGCAGGGCGGGTGCTCGAGGGAATATCACCACGTACACAATTTACGACGGCAACTCGTGCAAGGGGTGATACTGTAGGCAGCCATGAGGTTTTGTGTTCGATATTGGTAAATTCCAGGCTTGTTTTTGTGGTAATTCCTTCTTCTGCCACCTCTGTTTTTGTGGAATTCTCATTCATCTTCTGGTGTTTCTGCTGAATTTTAATCGTTTCTTCACTTTAAAGCCCTGCGTCTGTGCTCACTGGGGTAGTTTGCGTTAAGTCGATGATAAGATGTGTGCCAGCCGCCTCTTGACTAGGGCTGACTGCGATGAGTGGTGGGTGAAAATTGTTAAAAAAAAACAAAAGTGTAAATTGAGTTAAGCACCCGGTTTTCTCATCGCATAATGAAGCAGGAGATTTTGCCTCCATCGGGGGATTTCGAGCAATGGACGCCGCGTCACGCGATTGATATTAAACGGATGCACTGGACGTTGCGTGGGAACGTCCGCATTTTAATTGGAAGGAATGAGAAGAATAACAAAGAGAAATATACTTCTAAGGATGGAGAATTAATAAAAATCAGAGAAAATGTTCAACACTGACTTAAAGAGAGCAAGTCGTTAATCATTTCTGCAGGAGAGGCGTAACGGTAATTGGGGATCGAGCGAAATATGGGTGAGAGGATTAATTGTAGATATGCGGGATAAGATATATATATTGTGGCTGCGATTTAGAGCATAAAATCAAGAAGCCTTTTGGTGTGTATACTTATGTTTAGTGTGAAGATTAGATAGTTGCAAATTATAGAATAGATTTGAATGGTGTGTGATGCAATCAAGAATGATCATTGGAAGGAGTTGAGTTTTTGTTGAGGACTAGTTGACTTTATTATTCGATTATCAATGTGATTAATTATATGAGAATGGAATATTCGCCATGTTAGGACCGCCTCTAAAGCGGATTTTTCTTTGCGACAATTCTAAGGCGACAGGGCTAGCAACGGATTTTATCTTTCTTGCTTGGACTCTCCAGGACAGCTTGCGGCTTATGTTCTAGAACACGATTTTTGGAGATCTCTTGGACGAGTTTTGAGGTAATGGCAAGATGATGCTAGGTCCATTGAAAGGGTGAAACCCATACCTGAGAGTGTCGCAAGGACTGGCATCAGAAACCATTGGGCATGAGAAATTATTTTCCTGGAGTTTGAGATCAAGTGTTTCGATGCCAGAAGGAGGTAGATGATGGTCTACTGACGGGGCGAAAGCGCTATCTGGGAGATGGTAGATCATTATTATATATTATTATTGATTATTACTATTATTATTAATATGTATATTATTATATTATGTATTATTATTATATTATTATGTAGAATTTCATTTTCTGATATTATTCATATTATTGTTATTATTGATTATATATTTAAAAAAATTAAAAATTATTTTTTTATTATAAATTTATAAATTTGATATTATTATTAATTATTTAATTTTTATTATTGTATTACTTGATTATATTAATATTAGATTAACTATTATTCATAGCTGTTTCTATTGATATTATTTTTCTTCTATTCATAGATTTTATTATTCTTTTATTATTAGTGGACGAATATTCAGTATTATTATTATTTTTATTATTATTTATGTTTATGATATATTATTTATCATTATAAATATACTAAAAGTTATTATTATTATTACATAGTAGCAGTAGCTGGATTAAAAGTATTATTGCACTTTTAACACAATTTTTTGATTTGGAATACTAAAATTTAAATACTGTGTAAGGTTCAAAGGCATCAGTGGTGTTCATTTATTAATTTCATTTTCTTTTCTGCATACTACTTTGGATGAAAGGGTCACTTATTCTATGTGTGACTTTAGAGATTTCGACTGCCTCCCGATGTTATTGAGTGCAGCTGCGTTAGGCATTTCCCGCCTGTGCGTTTATAGGTTGGTTGGCATTCATTCCCCCTTTAGCATAGAGTAGGTGATAGAGGTAGAGGGACAGTCTTCAGATTCACATTTATAAGCCTTGTGGAAGAAGCGCGAGTGGTAATAACAATAGTCGTTTGTGATATTGTCCACAGCGTTGTTATTGTACCTCGACCTTTGGCCTAAATCCGTCCTCGGCTCATATTTCTGTCTTCAGCTGGTTGGTTTCTTGCTGTCACAAGCAGTCCGATAGTTCCAGCCAGGTCTTTTATGGCTTTTATCATTTCTTCCAACTGGCTTGAGATCTTTTCATGATCGTGGCGGGTGGAATTTTGTGGGCGTTCCTCTCCGTAATGGGAGTATATCGATTTGTTTTGTGAGTGTAGCAGCATCGAACAAGCCTGCGGGGTATCTTACGATTTTAAATTTTACTTTCATTTGTTCTATTTCTTTCTTTAAAATTTCTTGTCTCTTCTTGAATAAATTTTTTAAATTATATCATCTGCGACCTCTAAACATTTCTGTGTATGTCTTCGTCCCGTTGCCTTCCTGCGCGAGTAATGAGGCTTCATTCTGGAGCGTTCTGTAGGGAAGTTCTTCTTAACAACATTGTTTCAGATAGCAAAAATTTGTTGTTTTTTTCAACCAACAATCCAAAATTATTTTATTTTCAAACAATTATTTTAATTATAGTTTAAATGCTATATGTTTTCTTTTACCGTAAAACATTTTCAAATACATTCTAATGCCATGTTTATTCAACAAATTATTCATTCTCGTATATAATTTGCTACTTACTCTCTTTAAAGTGACATTAAAATGTTGAGGTTTGTTTGGTAGAATTCCTGCTAAGAGGCGGACTCGTTCATGTGTGTCGTCAATATGATTCAACTTGAAGATCGCATTAATAGCACTCAACCAGCTGATCACTCCAAATGGATCGAAAGGAGGGGGTTGGCTTGAGGTCAAATGACTATACTTTTTTCAAGGGCAAGCTGGTATTAAATAGTTTCGACTTGGTTTGTTGTTGTTGTTGTTCGGATTTTGACAGGTTTTTCGGTGAATCAAGTGGCTCGGCATCGGATAAGGAGAGGGAGAGGAGGGCTCTCTTTGCTCTAGTGGAGAGCAGAGCCAGTTGTTAGGAAAACTTGACTTTTTTGTTCGACCCCTTCGTTGGTGGTGGAGAATCTTGAGATCCGACTTGGTCTTACGGTCTTATGCGATAGTTTGTCATGGCCACGTACAATCTCATTTATTTTCACTTTAAACAAGATGAGTTTTGTTAACAATATTTGTGGGGACTATTCAAACGGTCGTTTGAAAGCTTCAATGGGCGTTACTTGACAGACCGATTTGAAATCTAAGCGTCGCTTTGAGGATTTTTGTTCAATTCGTCATTTTCAGTAACGAATTTTTTTAACTTTTTCAAATTATGGCTTTTCTTCAATTAAGTTTTTAATACACAGTTTAATTTACGACACTGATCACAATTTGTTTAACACAAATAAAATTTTGAGTTTTACACTCACTGATTTATATTTCGACCCGGTTTAAATTCACTGTTATTTTTCACAAATTTTTATTCCAATTTGACGAAGATCAATTACAGATAATTAAAACAATGTTAATTGCAGGCATGAACCCACGAGAAGGGGGGGGGGTTTGTCATAAAGAGGGTCGACCAAAAGTTCTAGCCTGAGATACTCCAAGCCTTTAAATTACTAATATAAATCAATATTTGGGGTGTGTGAATTATAGATCGGTCGTTTATTGTTTATTAAACTGATGCAAAAATAATAATTGACGTGACAATCATTTAAATTGAATATTGAATATATAATAAATAGGGCAATAGAATCGGCACACAATTTACCTTTAACACTCGTTAATAATAGCCAGTAAGGAATATTTGACCCTGTTCACTAGTGGTATTATGACCATATCAAGGATTTGAGCACAACCCTTGCTTTACAAAGGACGGCTAACAGCTTCTTATTTCAGCTTGGTTTGTTACTTTACGGGCTCCAGACCAGTTCACATTGAGTCTTTGGCATCTCATTCCCCTGGAAAGGGGGGAAAGATGATTTTAACTGATTTCTCCCAATGCTAATGAGTTTGCTTAGTTCAAGGAAAGTTAGTTAATAGAATGGTCACCAGTCATGTTAAGAGATTACACAGGTGAGGGTTTGCAAATTGCCTCGTACATAAGGGTGCATATTCAACTAATGATATACATGCAAAATGGTTTACAGAACGCGTCCCATTCCTGTAAATTTCACATGGTAGTATAGTATATATAGTAATATTAGTATATATATATAGTATATATTGATATATACGTATATTATATATATATATATATATTTAATTATCTATATATATAATATATATTATGTATATATAATACAGTATACATTATATTATATATATATATATATATATTATTATCATATTATTTATATTATAGTATATATTATATATTATATATACTTATATATATATATATAATAATAAATATATATATACGTATATTTTATATATATATAATATATTAATATATATATATATATTAATATATCTATATATATACATGATATATATATATATATATAATACTGAATTTTTCTCCCGTAAATGAATTCTGACCTACTCCCACGTATATATATATATATATATATAATATATATTAGTATATATATAATATTATAT
>JABUQX010010774.1:32500-42500 GCA_015478945.1 Trachelipus rathkii
TAAATGCTAAACATATAGAAAGAAGTATATATAATATATTATAGTATGATCTTTATACATATATAAACATGGTTGCACATACTTATATATATATACATATATATATATATACTCTCTCTATAATTATATATATTATTTATATAATATTCATATAATATATTATATATAAGTATAATAATACAAATATAATATATATATATATTATATCATATATATATATATATATATTATATACTAATGTATAATATTATATATATATATATATATATTAAGTATAATTATATATATATTATATATATAATATATATTATATATATTATATATATATATATTATCTAAATATATTCATAATATATTATTTAATATATTTATAATTATATATTTACATAGTATATATATATATATAAATATAATAAATTACTATTATTTAATTTATTTATTTAATTATCATATTTAATATTATTTAATTATTTAATTGATATATTTATTACTGTAATATCATTTGAGTTTGATCTTCAATTAATATTAGATATGTGTAGAATGATTGACATATTTTTCCAGGAATGTATATTTGAATTGGTCTTATATTACGTCCGTGTAATTTCAAAAAAATTAGTTTCTCAAAAATTTTATTTGACACACATATATATATATATATATATATATATATATGCTCCAGATGAACTGTTGAACCAATTGTGAAATGGCGTCCTTATGCAGCGTGATTGGAATTGCATCGATATCGTATGCAATAACACCGGAAAGTGAATAATTTGCAATCAAAATTATTCTCGGAAAGGAAGAGCGAAATCTGGGTTAAAAATGTTATCAATGTAGTAAACACAATTAAGAATTTAAAACTAATAGAAAGGAAGCAGTAGGAAAGAAAACGAGTAAAAGAAGCAAGAATCTAGATTGCCAGATTTAAGAATCACGCAGATTACTCTTTATGTGTATAGAAAATACAAAGATACGGAAATCTAAAACCGAAAATAAAACAAAAGATGATGTTCATTGTGTAATGAGAGATGATAGTGCCAATGAAGAGAAGCCCAGTTTCTTTCTTGAGTGAATAACACAAGCTGCTTCAGACAACAAATGTACCTTACAACTAAAAATGGTGTGACATCTCGAGTATCAGTCAACTAAGTTCTTTCAAAATGCAGGTCAAATACGGTAAACTAATCATTCGGCCATGACTCGAGAAGAACTAGAAAAAATACAGGTCGGAAATAATATTCCACTACTTTCAGCAACCATTTACTATACCACTCGCTGGAACAGCACTTCAAATGATGGAAACGATGCAAAAACTTGATTAAAATAAATACTTGCACGGCCGCTCTTATGATAAAATAATTGTCTTAACGTCCTATAGCAATTCTATTTTAACTTACCATTATTTTAATAACTGTGCATAAGTAACTTTTGAAGATATCACCATGTTAATCCGCAAAAACACGTCATCAATAGCGGATGTCATTCCTCTCATTACTACTCTGAAGAGAGTATTATCCTCATTCAATGATAGTCGCGGAATAGAGCTCTCAAAGAATAAAGAATAAATATCCTTGTCCTGCATCTTCGAAACATAGGAAATTGAGTGTATATTATTCATTCAGTTTTCATTTGGCTCAACTTCAACAACAAATCCATATATTCCACTTATACCTACTATAAAACCTAGCACCTTGTTGACACTATGTAATATTCTCATCCTCATTTGCATTCACAAATATGAAAAAAATATTAATCGCATAACATTGGCATTCCCGAAAATTTGAAAATAGATATTCCTGCTCATGCTCTCTCTCTCTCTCTCTCTCTCTCTCTCTCTATATATATATATATATATATATATATATATATATATATATATATATATATATATATATATATATATATATATATATATATATATATATATATATATAGGCAGTATATAGAGAGGAGAGAGTATATATATATATATATATATATATATATATATATATATATATATATATATATATATATATATATATATATTATATATATATATATATATATATATATATATATATATATATATATACCGTATATATTTAAATTTAACTTCACAGGATAATAAAACAGATAAAAATTGGCCGCCCTTGCTCAATATAAAGTCTTTCAAAATGCAAGGTCATCGAAATTTAGATTTTACTTCTAAGACAATAGAAAATATAAAATTTATAATGATACTCTCATTTTCAAAATTAATATAAAAACAAAAAATTATACATAATTACATATATAAATATATATATACAATTATTTATTTGAGAGAAAAGATATGAGAGCATATAGTGAGGAGGAGATATATATATGAGAGAGAGAGATCCTTAATCCAACAAAAAATGGATTGAAAGGTCTTGCACCTGATGAATTTACAAGAGGAAGCAATGATGTTTTTTTATAAAAGAGAATAATTTAAAGAATGGAAGGTATTTACATAGCATAAGAAATAAAAAAGAATGAAGAAAAAGATTTATTGCCTCAAAGTTTAATTCAAACAAAATTAAAACAAAAGAATTTCTTTTCTTTTATTGTGTTTTTCTGAGAAATGAATTCTTCTTCTTTTTCTTTTTTTTAAAAAAAAAAAAATATAACATTAAAAAAAAAAAAAAGAAAATTTCTCAAAAAAAATACATTTAACAATATTGCTTTGCAAAAATTTAAAACTTTAATAATGTGAAATTACCTGTGCCTTTATTTACATAGTTCGCCAAAAATTCATTCATACTGTATGGCTCTTCATACACTGTACAAACGCATGCACAAACACCTACATATATATATATGAGATATATATATATATATATATATATATATATATATATATATATATATCTCTATTTCCTTCAACACATATATATATATATATATATATATATATATATATATATATAACTCTACTCTCTATGCCTTAATACTAATACTTTTCCAATTGGAAGCGTGCTTTTATTCAACCAATCCCAAAAAGGTGGCTGCCCTTTAATCCTTCTAACTGACTTATTGCTTGGAACTCTTGTGTCTTGCTCCAGTAATCTTGTAACTTTAACTTCCTCATTTCCTCGATCATAGAATCTCATTCCTTCTTTCAGATCGTCAGTATGGCTTTCGACGTTCAAGATCAACTGGTGATATTTTTTCCTATCTCACTAATCTATGGTCTTCTGCCCTTAGCGATCCAGCCTGTAGCGCTGGACATATTCAAAGTTTACAGGTATGGCATGCGTCGTACTCTCGTCTCCTTTGTATTTCCTTCACTGCACCTTGTCTAGTTTTCTTTCCGATCATTCCATTTCAGCTCTGTTGATGGAACCTCTTTCTCCTTTCGTATTAATTGTAGTGTTCTCAGGGTTCTGTTTTATTCCAACTTTATTTAATTTTCATCAACGATCTTCTTAGCTGCACTTCTAACCTGTTCACTCTTATGCCGATGACTCAACTCTCCATTCTTCAACTCATTTCAACTGTGCTCCCTCGTTTGTATCTAGAGTTGCCTCTCGTCTACAGCTTTCTGATTCAATTCTTGCCAATCTGGTCGGGATTTCTCAGTGGGGTAACCGCAATCTTGTGAAATTCAACTCTTTGAAAACCCAAACTTTTTTCTATATCTCCTCTAAACATCTCCTCATAACTTTCCTATCCCCTTTGACGGTTCTAATGTCTTACCTGTAAAACAACATAAACATTCTGGACTAAACATAAATAGTGAATTGTCATGGAGACCTCATATCGCTAAAATGGCCTCAAGAAAGCTGGGATTTCTGTTCAGATTGTGAATTTTTTCTTTCTGCTCAATACTCTAGTTATATAAGGGTCTTATTCGTCCCTGCATGGAATACTGTTCCCACATTTGGGGTGGATCCGGTTCCACCCTCCTTTTGGATAGAGTTGAAGCTAAGGCTAAGAGGCTTATAAACTGTCCCATACTTTTCTGACTCCCTTGACCTCTTTCTCTGCGACGTGACGCTGGTGCCCTATCTCTTTTCTATAGGTATTACAACGGCAAGTGCTCGAGAGAATTGACTTCTCACATCCCTCCACCACTTCTGTCGCCCCTGCAACACAAGAGGTGCCTTTGTTCTCGCATGAAAATTGTGTGAATATTGAGACCCAAGAACCACCGTGATGCTTCCTTCCAGCCACATCTGTTTTGTGGAACTCTGCCTCTTCTATTTTCCTGCACCCAATTTTCTCTATATTTAAGTCCCGGGAGTCTGCGCCCACCCGAGGAATTGTTAGACAAGGGACAGGTGGTTTGCTTTCCATTTTTTATAATTTTGTTTTCTTTTGTAATTTTTTTTTTTATTAATTTTATAATTTTTTTCCCCTCCTTTTGAAAATGTGCCCTGCCCGTGAGTCGTAGTTAAACACACACACACAAACACAAACTCACACACACACATACCTATACACACACACACATGACACACACATTAAAGAAACATACACACACACATACATACATAACATGAGATACATATATATATATATATATATATATAGTGAGGAGGTATATATATATAATATGAGAGAGAGAGAGAGGGGACAGACACAGAAAGGAGGAAAAAGATAGAGAGGGAGAAAAAAGAGAAAGAAAAAGAGAGGGAGCAAGAGAGAGAGAGAAAGAGAGAGAGAGAGAGAGAGAGAGAGAGAAAGGAGAGAGAAAGAGAGAAAGAGAGGAAGAGAGGAGAGAGGAGAGAGAGAGAGAGAGAGAGAGAGAGAGAGAGAGACAGGAAAGGAGACAGAAGGATAAGGAGAGAGAGGAAAAGGAATGGAATGGAAGAGGAATGGAATACTTATAAGGAAGCAAGAATAACAACAAACAGAAAGTTATATAAATATATTTAAGAAAAAATAATCTGGATAACGTAACTAAGGGGAAAAAAAACATGACTCAGATTCATGGGATAGGGATAATGGACATGTATATATATATATATATAGGTATATATATGAGTATATATATATATAGTATATATATATATATATATATATGTTATATATATATATATATATATATATATATATATATACTTATTCATACGTATGGTCTACAAACACAAACACAAGGCAGACACAGACACACACACACACACACACACACACACACACACACACACAGTATATATATATATATAAGTATATATATAAAGAGAGAGAGAGAGAGTATATACAGAGAATGTATGCAGGAGTAGAAATACAATCCAGAAAGCTCTTCAAACATTCTTTATAAGCCTAAGAAAAGTCTCAGTCTTAATGCAACAGAAGCATCTTTTACGCACAGCCTGTCTCACACAAAAAATGTTCAAAGTACATACATATATATATTTATATTACACACATAGGCATACAATTATATATGACATATATATATGAGTGAAAGAGCATATACATTAACATATATATATATATATATACATATATTATATATATATATATATATATATATATATATATATATATATAGAAAGAGTGAGCGAGAGAGAGAGACAGAGAAAGTTTGAGAGATAGGGATAAGGATGAAAATATTATTAGATAGACCAATAATAATAATAATATTAGCATTGGTAGTAATGGTAATGATAATTATATTAATAATAATAACATCCCTCCTGATTAGGGCCTGCCCGTGAGTGGTGGTGACATCTGTCGATAATATATATATATATATATATATATATATATATATATATATATATATATATATATATATATATATATATAGTGAGAGAGTATATATATATATATATATACATATATATATATATATATATATATATATATATATATATATAGTACCCTCAATTTAACTATTCGCAAAAAATTTAAATTTGTTTTTTTGTTTAAACATATGTTAAAATTTTGCTTTATCAAAATTTTACATAAGTACATCAAATATTGTATATAATGCCACGTTTCATTGAGATACTCAGTCAGATACCAAATCAGAAGTCACTCAGAAGAAATAGAAGACTCAATTTAAGATACTCTCTCCCGAGCTTCCTCAAATATCAAATTACAATACGAAAAGGGAGTCCAATTCAGGAAAAGTCAGTGACATCAACATTCTACTTATAAAGAAAAAGATATCTCAACAGACGGGCAACTTTTATTACTTATTCATTGGATAAATCGTTTGTTTTATAACTTCTAAATCATTATCCAATTCATATAGAGGCCTACACGAAGAAAACAAAAAATAATATCAAAGAACAATTATAAGGGTCCTTATATATTGGTAATCCCGGAAGGGGAACACCCAGCGCCTTCTGATAACTCATCAGCATTTCACCAGTAACTCCTTATTACGACCGACCTTACTAACTCCTTCATCCTCACCAAGAAAAGTTTGTCTCCAAAAGAAAACCAAAATGAAGAAAGAGAAAAATCTACAATAATATTAAAAATCCCAATCAGAACACTCCGAGAAGATGGCTCAAACAAACGAACATTATCTATACGGACTTCATTTTTCATTGTCAATTAATTTTGGATTACGGTCTTCATCTTTTCACAAATATCACAGTTCAAGAATTCATCGTCCGACATAGCAAACTTCCTTTTCGGTATGGATTTCTTCCATCATTTTAAGTTTGAGTTATGGGCAGAAACTCATTTTTGGATTCCACTACGAACTCGGATTCCTTTTCGAATTCTAAATGATTCTGTGCCAGATCCCTTTTATTTATGAAGAAATCTTTCAAATAAAGGACCTAAATTTCAGGTAACTTCGCCTCTACGGATGTCACGCAATGTTTCTTTCGTAACTACAGCTTTGAAAACCATTTCCGTGCGTATTGATCAAATCATGGATACATTAGAAACGCATTATATTGGACCTTCCCTTGGATTCAACGGTTCGATCGATGTGGCCTATTTAACTCTTGTAAATAACTTAATTGTTCTATATCAATAATTAGGTATAAACATTTTTGTATTTTTATGCATTCAAATGTTTATATGTTTGCTTATATCTAACGGATATAACCAAATATGCTTGTGTTTGAATGCACCTTTCATTTTATGTATAACATTCTTGTATTTTTAAATACCATTTTGCATTTTGTATTATTATGCATTCAAATGTTTGTATGTGTGCTTATGTCTAAGGGCATAAGCAGATATGCATATATTTGAGTGTCTTTGTCATTACATATTTTTATTATATTTAGTCATTGAAATATTTTATATGTTTGTGCGCATTTTCGAATGCCCCAAAATATGTATGCATTTGAATGATTATTATTATTTTATATTATGTATTTATATACTTTACCATTCCGTGTTTAGAGTGGGAAGTAATGTAGTACCCTCAATTGTAACTATTCGCAAAAATTTTAAATTTGTTTTTATGTTTAAACTTGCGGTAAAATTTACGTAAGCAAAATTTTTGCATAAGTACATCAAATATTGCATATAAAGCCACGTTTCATTGAGATACTCAGTCAGAAAAATAAATCAGAGGACACTCAGAAGAAATAGAAGACTCACTTTAAGATACTTTCTCCCGAGTTCCTCCAAATATCAAATTACAAGAAAACGCAGATTTCAAAAAGGGATTCCAATTCAGAAAAAGTCAGCGACATCCTCGTTTTACTTATGAGGTAGAAGAGTATCTCAAAGAAGTATTCATTGAATATATCATTTGTTTTATAAATTTTAAATCACTATCCAATTCATATAGAGGCCCACATCAAAAAACAAAAAAATAACATCAAAAAACAATTATAAGGGCCCCTATTTATATATATATATATATATATATATATATATATATATATATATATATATATATATAGGTAAGGTATAGTATATATATATATATATATATATATATATATATATATATATATATATATATATATATATATATATATATATATATATATATATTTATATATAATTTATTCGCATTCTCGATTAAAATAAAAAAAATTACCTTCATATTAGCATTCTCGCATTTTAAAAATAAATTATTTGCCTTCAAACACGCTAGAATGTAAAAATAAAACGGTCCTTAGAGCTTGCTGTTAGTAATTTGGTGATAAGTATTCATAATGGTTTGACTAATTCATACTAGAGGTTGTGCTAGTAATTTCAGTCACATTCGAAGTCTTGACAATTTACTGACTTTAGTGTATTTATAGTTCTCTGCCCGTGAACGGTATTATATATATATATATATATAGAGTATATATATATATATATATATATAGCATATATATATATATATATATATATATATATATATATATACGTTCCAAATGAACTGTTGAACCAATTGCGCAATGGTGTCCTCATGCAGCGTGGTTGGAATTGCATTGATATCGTATGCAATAACATCGCAAAGTGAATAATTTGCAATCATAATTATTCTCGTAAAGGAAGAGGGAAATCTGGATTAAAAATGTCATCAATGTAGCAGACACAAGGAAGAACTTAAGACTAATAGAATGGAAGCGGTAGAAAAGAAAACGAGAAAAGGGAGCAAGAAACTAGAATGCCATATTTAAGAATGATACAGATTACTCTAAGTGTACAGAAAATACAAATATAGGAATCCTAAAAACAAAAATAAAAACAAAAGATGATGTTCATTGTGTCATGAGAGATGATAGTGGCAATGAGGAGAAACCTAGTTTTTTCCTTAAGTGAATAACACAAACTGCGTCAGTCAACAAATGTACCTTACCACTCACTAGAAATGGTGACATCTCAAGTATCAGTCAGTTAAGTTCTCTCAAATTGAATGTCAACTACGGTAAACTAATCATTCGACCATGACTTGTGAAAATATTAAAAATACAGGTAGGAAATAATATTCAACAGCTTTCAGTAATACTTGACTATACCACGAGCTGGAACAGCACTTCAAATGATGGTAAGGATGCAAGAACCTATCTCTCTCTCTCTCTCTCTCTCTCTCTCTCAAATAATTATCTTAGCCTCCCATAACAAATCTATTTTAACGAACCACTATTTTAACCACTGTGCAGTAGTAACTTTTAAAGATATCATCATATTAATTCGCAAAACACGTCATCAATAGCGGATGTCATTCCTCTCATTAACCCTCTGAAGAGAGTGTTTAATATCCTCAGATAATGATAGTCAAGGAATATTGCGAGAAATCGGCAAAAGTTTCGATTTGAATTCCATAGCTACGTTTTGTGGTCCCAAACACAAAACAAACTTTTCACATCTCAGTCTTTCACCGAGTGATTTAAAGTCAACATGGGCCTAAAATGTGAAGAAATTTAAAACACAAGTGTGAAATAGCTCAAGAAAAACAAAGAACAACAAAAGTTGCTTCAAAAGCATCCACAAACTCCACTGTCACCAACGTCATGAATTCAATTTCACATTCAAGTAGTGGGGATAAGGATGATCAGCTGTCTAGGCTGGCCTTATAATTCGTCGACTTGTACGTCAAAAGAAGAAGAAGATTCTCTTGTATGGTGGAGGATGCAGGAGAAGGAATTTTTTAATGTATTGTTTAAAAAATATATATAAAAAAAGTGTGATCAAAAAGTATGTTGTTCGTTAAACAAAGGTAATATTTATTAAGAGCGTTTGTAATTTTTCGTTTTTATAGTCAATTAGATAGATGGGGGAGTATGAAAATTAAAAGACAATCAAATATCTAAGTTGTAACTGCTTTCCAACTTCTATCGATGTTTCCTAATTGGGCTGGTTTAGAAATAAAGCATCATTTTTCCAATCTCTAAAAAGCCATCTTATAGTTCGCAAGATTGAAAATTTTCTGAACAGAACTGAAGCTTAAAATTTCATGAGAACAGATAGGAGGTAACATACGAATCCAAAGAACTTGGATTTTCACGGCTGACTCGTAACGCAAACTCACTAGCGCCTTGCATGAATTCTAACCAACCCACACACAAACGCAGAAGCTCTAAGTCAGATGAGAAAACCTGTCCACCAGAAAGTTAGTCTAATGTTTTGGACA